>WBZZ01005004.1:0-12500 GCA_019918135.1 Paulinella micropora
CCAAACGTTACCGCATGTGCAAGTGCGTACACCAAGCATGGTTGCTAGAACTACCTCAAAACACCACCCATAACAATTTGGTATCCGCTGGGTCCACGGGCTATCAACCGGCATAGCGGAGTATAAGATCTTCGACAGGCGCCCAACGACCCTCCTCCCCAGCATCATCCACCAAATGGTTTTGAGTTGGCATCACAGTTTAACGCCGTAAGACCATTGGGCTGAATAATAATAATAATAATAATAATAATAATAATAATAATAATAATAATCTAATACTATGATAATAATAATAATATTAATAATAATAAATATTGTAAACTGAATTTTTAAAAAATATTTTAAAAAAAATGTTTTTCACTGTCACAAGTTTCCAATCGTCTCAGAGATGGCGGCGCAGTGATTAGTAACCGGACTTGATTTTTAATAATTTTTCGGGTCGAAACACCCATCTGATTTTTGGACGTATTATTTCCGAGGCTGGACGTATTATTTTTGAAAAAACCTGAATATAATGTCAATCATTACCGGTAGTGATTATGTACTATCCCCAACGATAGCTCAATGGAAGAGTAAGTCGGTAATATAACCAAACACAGTCCTCAAAAAAGAGAATGATGTCTCGTTATATTAGCTCAGTGACGCAAAGACAAAAAGCCGCCAAAAGACCAGGATCAAATTGGCATTTCAGATGTGTCCGGCCAGACGAAATCTATAAATAAGTTTTTTACCGGATAATTCGGGGGGTGATGTCCACAGTACCCCCTCCCAGTTTTTTATGGCGGAACTTCGTTTCCGACATAATACGCTTTGAACTGATTTCTTTTCTGACTAAGATTCGTTTAGAGTTATGTATGAAGATACATCAACCCACGAATTAGCCGTTATAAAACAACAATGATACTTGCCCCAGTACCAATCGCATATATACTCTAGCACATTCAGTATCTATATTAAAATCTTCCTCTTTCTTCTGTCGATAAGATATTTGTGCAGTATGTCCAAGTATAATGTTTTATGGTTGAGTAATAATGTAATGTCGCCATTTCCATATATATGTAATAACCGGTCGTCGGTTTCCATAAATACATTTACTTTTTGTGAAGACATACCCTTGTATAAATCGATATCATTTAATATAGTGTCAGGTGATCAAGTCTGACGACTATATCCGAAGTTGGGTTGAGTGCGCCCTAACCTTGCGATATGCCGATACAAGTAGAGATCGATGGAATCCGGTGTAGCAGTTCATGTTATTAAAATATATCAGTTCTTGATTAGACTGTAGAGTCTTTAATGAGATCATCATTCTGGTACTAATGCGGGTCGTATCCAGGAAACACCTTCGCTCACTCAAATAGCGATCCCGTAACGGTGCTGTTTCGTGGCCGTCTCGTCTGTCTCTGCCGAAGCAAGAGAATAGAATGCCTATTTTTTGTCAGCTGTGTCTTGTTAATCTCTAGAAGAATGAATGCTGTAGTAGCTTTAATATCTAAGTAAGGTTGTCGGGACGATATTGGATCAATGCTATGTTCGCAATCGATCAGGTCCACAATACTTCTAGAGAAAAAAAATGCTTACTATAGACGCCGTTTACGCGCGCGGACTCCTTTACCTGGTGGAGGACCTCCAACCAAAGTTAAGTCTAAGGTAGACTGTTCGAGGACGTCCCAAATTTTGTGAGGGATTCCGCCTTGTGCCAAGTCAAAAGGAATGTCGGCGGGGACTCAGACCCGCAAAAGGGTGCAGTCGAACGTGCCGGAAGGAAAGTTCACGGAGGCGCAAATAAGGAGAGCGCAAAATGACCTTATCTACGACCGACCGAGAAAGGCGATAAGGACGGCACTTGCGAGTCCATCAAGAGGGGAGCGATGACGGAGATCAAGATGGCCGTCTAGCGAGATGGCAGGCATTCTTGTCATGTTTCAATTTTACAATGGTCCATCTACCCGGCAAGCGAAATGTGTCGCTGACAGCCTCTCCAGGCTAGAGTTTCACTCAGAAGTGGCAGCTCTCGTATCATCAGCAGAAATGGAGGATCTATCCCCAGACTGCACATACGAAGTGCATCATATCGAGTCGATGCAGATGGCGAGAGGGGTCCGATATAACCGATCGGGTCTACGTCATAGCCCGCAAGGTCCGGATCATGGGATATGTTGTACAGCACATGTCCTCGAGGATGCTGAGTGGTCCTATGAAGCATATGAGAATATGAAGGCGGAGATAAAACAAGAAGAGATTAAGCAAGAAGCATATGCGGAACCCCCGCAGGAGAACAAGGAGGAGTTAGACGAAAACCCTGAGAGGATAGGAGTGCAGCTAGAGGATGGGACTATCCACATAGCCTCACCACTATCCACATAGCCTCACCCACTGCATGGAGACAGCAACAGGCTCTCGATCTGGAGTTCAAAGAGCTAATACAGCTATACAAGAACCCGAACGAGCTGAAAATGACGAAGGAGATTAAGGAGCAACAGAAGGAGATGGGGTGGAGAGACGGTCTCTTGTGGTACAAAGGCCAACACGGGCGCTATGCATCACAACCAGACAAATGGACTCTCTGGGTTCCTGAGAAACTCAGACACATCATTTTTGTCGCTGCTCATAACTGCCCACTACTGGCGCACCCGGGCCGACAAAGAACGCATATGTTCATTTCGAGACGATTCTGGTGGAAGAAGATGAAGGGGAATATTGATGAACAGGTCAATGCATGCATCCCATGCAAGACATCCAAAACAAAATTGAAGGCGAATTTTGGCCTGATCGGGACTTTTCCTTTACACTTAGGAATGTTCGAGTTCTTACACACTGATCATGTAGGACCTTTCCCGGTCACGACGGAGGGTTACAGATACCTTCTAACGGCCATAGACAGAGCCACCAACTATGTATGGGTGGTCCACGCGGTATGATCTTTATCTGTGGGAGATATGGTATCATCCCATGTCTCAAGTTTCTTGGCGTCTTTATATACTGGAAGGTATTGTCTTACTTTAGGACCTTCCACTGGATCCAGACTCCTCCAGAAATGTAAGACTGGTTGTATTATTTGTGCCGCAGTCGAAATTCGATTCGATCGCGTATGGCGTTTGTGAGGTACTGCCATGACTCTCATGAGATATTTGAGGGCCCAGACCACCGCCAGTGCCTCTCTCGTACAATAGTTTCGCTCCGCCGAGCACAACTTTCTACTTATAAACATGATCGGGCGCAACTTTTCTCCTCATCTTCCTGTTGTAAGACTGCGCCGATCGCGAACTTTGATGCGTCTGTGTCGACTACGAATTGCTTCGAAAAGTCGGGCATCATCAGCACGAGTCCGCCATCCTTCGGATCTTTGTAGATGAGATCTCTGAGCGTGTTGTACGCTTCTAAGGCTTCATCATCCCACTTCTCAAAATCACCGAAGTCGATCATTCTCTCCAACTTAGCCCGAGTTGCCCCAATTGGGTATAAACTGGCTGTAATATTGCGCCATCGCAAGAAATGAGTGCAGCTCTGTGCGATTCTTCGGCCTCTGCCGGCTCATGATCTCCTCCCTCTTCTCTTTGGATATCGAGACTCTATTGTAAGAGATTTCGTACCCCAAATATGTCACGCTTGTCTTTGCGAGTTGACATTTCTTCAAATTACATTTCAGGCCAAATAGTTTGATACGCCTGAAAATGTCTGTTAGATGGTCGATGTGCTCTTCCATCGTATTGGAGTACACGATAATGTCATCGATGTAACAAAATGCGTACTCTCCCGCCTTCTGTCCTCTTCTCCTCATGAAACCTCCCTCTGTCTGGTCATTATATTTGCTACTCAGCATGCTTTGCATCGCTTTCTGAAAGAGTCCCGGGGCCTGTTTGAGTCCCATCGGAAGTACTTTCCACTGATATATCTCCATTCCTACTACAAATGCAGTCAGCCATCTGGACTTTTCATCCAGTGGAATTTGCCAGAAGCCATTCTTCAGATCAATGACTGAGTATAGCTTGGCGTTCCGCAATACTCGCCTTCCTTCTTCAAGAGTAGGTAATGGATTTCGTTCCTCCTCTAAAATTTTATTGACGCGGGCATAGTTAACCGTTAAGCGCCATTCTCCTCCCGGTTTAGGCACCAGTCTCGGTTGGGAAACTATTGGAGATGTCGATCTCTCAATGAAATCCTCATCGAGTAACTGCCGCGCTTGTTCTTCTGCGATCTTTGCTTCATGTATACTCAGATTTGCCCGTCGTGGCGCCGGTGAAGGCTCAGCACCTGGTATTTTACAAATAACCGCAGTGAAGTCTTCCTGCTTGACACCTCCCGCTTGAGGGGGGTCAAAAATCATTTTGTTCGCCTTCAATCTCTCTTGCAAAACCTCTTTCTCCTTCTCCGTACCTGCTCCTCCTGCCAATTTCTCGTCTATCGCCGCCTTAAACTCCTCCTCTGACATTCTCTTTGTGATGCTTGAAGGGTGCTCTGTCCTCCTCCAAGCCCAACTCTTCTTCTGATATATCGTCCATTCCCGTTTTTTCATATGTGGCAGTGTCTGTTTCGTCGTCCTCCGCCAGACCTACCAACATATCTATTAATCTCGCATATTGCAACGGAGCTTTCCGGGTGTAGAAACCATCGAAGCATGTGAATGCTTGAGGAATCAATTTCAACTTGTCCTGGTCTCTGAGCTTCCGCTTGTATGCACTGCTCTGCTCACGAGTCCCGAGACGACAAGCCACCACTAAGTGTTGCTTCCGTGAGGGCACCGGTATCGGATGATCAATAAGCCGGTCCCGTATCTCCTGCGCCCATATTGCCTTCTCATTGTACGGGAGTATAACCGTACATGGTTTATCGTTTTCAAAAAGAGTGCGCAGGCACTTTTTCACTTCTGTCAGTGAGCGCGGCCACGTAGGCTCGTCACCCCAGAATTCAGTAATAAAGCTTTTAATATCTTCTGCCGGGGTATCAGGGAGTCGTCCCCTTCTCCTCGGTATAAACTCCTGTCTGTCCTTCTCTTCCACCTTTACGTGAAAGCAATACCCGTTGGTAATATATACATCGGCCCCTGCTCCTTCTCCAAATCTCGCCAGCGATGGGCACCTTTTTCCCATGCATATAATCTCCTCTTTCGACTTTTCAATGAGATCATCTATCGACTTTTTATCCCATTGTGTAGGGACTGTAGCCGTATAGACCTCCGCCTCTCTCTTGTCTGACAGGGTTAAACATCTTTAGACACCGCGTCAGTTGGCATATATGCCTCATATGCGTGTGTAATGGCCACCTGTTTCCCTTCCGATGCTACCCCTAGGTGTAGGGCCTCGTATGAGTCAATAGCATGGAGAGAGTCGACAGTATATTCTTCTCCTGGCTCTACGCCGTATATGACTCTTTTGGCGGCGCAATCAATCACTACGTTCATTGTCGCCAGTTGGTCGTACGACAAAAGAACAGATCCGTGGTATTCGGGGACAACGTATAAGTCCACTCGATATACTCGTCCGGATTTCAATTTAAAATTTAAAGTGATGATGCCCGTTATATCCGTCCGACTACTAACTCCTTGCAAGGTGCCAGATGATTTTTTCATATTAGTTTCTAACCACTCATGGTGTTTCGTAGTAAATTTCTGGCCGACAATATTAATATTCGCCATAGTATCATTGCCAACGTTTATACAGGTATTTAATGTTTCACAAAAAAGGTTCGTATAGCATAAAGCGTCTGGCCGGTGACTTTTTAAGGCTAATACAAGGAGCTTGTGTTCTAAAATCTGTATCCTTTTCTCGAGGTTCGCCTCCTCCTCCCTTTCCGCCGTTTTTGTAATGTCTTTTTGGGTATTGTTCACAGGCGAAGGATGATTGTCCTTGCTTTCTCTGTTTGAGACCGTGAGGAGAGGTTGATGTCCTCCATCCTCCTTGTCTATTGTCTGTCTCGGCAAGTTGATAAGATTGATTGCCGGTTCTATTCTTACTTTCTTCGGCTGTGGCTGCGACAGGCCCGCCTGCTTTCTCTTTGCCAGCGCTTGACTCGCCTGCCTATTAACAGCATGCACTGTTTGTTGTCGTGATGGGTGTACTGGTATTGTACTACCTTTGAGTTGGTCTGTGGCCTGCTGTGGGCTCTTAGACTCACTGGTACCCTTGGTTGGGACCTGCACAACGGTGTATCGTGCAATGCATGTTGTTCTGTTTTCTCCCTCCTTCTCTAGTCATTGGACTACCTCAAATCTGTTACCTGAGTCGGCATCAGTGTCGGTAGTGGTTGCGCCTGATGTCGCATAGGCCTGTGGTGCTGAGGAACTCGAGCTTGAGCTTGAGCCGTCTGCCCAGCCCCCATCTCTGTGGTACGGGCGCTCTGCGCTGCCGTATCCACCTCGGCCAACCCATCTTCCTCCTCCTCTACCTTGAAATACACCTCTTCCTCCTCCTCTTCTCACAAATCCTCTCTCCCCCCCGCGAGTGTATGTGTCTCGTGCGAAAGGGGCTCCTCCTCCTCGATTGATTCCTCTCCCTCCTCCTCTTCCTCGTGTTCCACCTCTTCCTCTACTTGCGGCTTCTATGGCTGCCGTCTTCTGATCATCTCTAGCGAAAAGAGAATTGATCGCGTCAGCTAGTTCTTGGTCATGGTCCGCGACATCCTGTAATTTTCACCCCTGATCCTTGCGCAGTCGGCGCAGAACGGCGACGGTGTTGGTTTCGTCCGACCGTACGTTCTTGAGGAGTGTGTTTCGGATGCGGGTGTCCTCGACATCGTGGTTGTACGGGCATTTCTTATTTGTGTGTTTGAAGCATTGTGCCCGTGCCCACCAACGAATACAAGGTGTGTTAGCTTCACGACTGTTCTCTCTTAGTCGCTTTCCTAGAGATCGTTGCGTATGTGCGGCTTGCGGTTGAGCAGAAGCCGATGCAGAACCGATCAAGGATGCTGTCTGGCTGTCGAGCCTCTGACAAGCGGTCATTACTTCGGTCCACAACGTTTTTGGGCTCACGGCCTTAGTCGTGGCCTCAAAGACGCTCATCTCCAAAAAGTTCAAGTGCTTTACCTTGTCGAAGGTTTTGCAGTCTTGCATGAGCAGTGTGAGCTTATTTTTGTTGTAGACGTGCAAAGCACTGAGGAAATATAGGAGTATTGCTTTGTGGTTATAAAAGAGAGTGTACTGGGTGCCCACATTTGTTAAGACAGATGCAAGCTGAGTGACAGACTGCAACTGCTCCGATACTAAGTCGAAAATTTCAAACCCAATCAATGTGCCAGTGCACAAGTGTTGGTATCCACTTGCCTTAAAGTATCGAATGAGGGCAGCAATGGCCAGAGTACAACTCATCTCTGCATGTCCACCTTTCCTTGCTAGCTCCTCCTCTCCTCTGTACTTCTCGTAAGTTATACGATCAAAACCAGCTCCAAGGAGGGATCGATCACAGAGATGTTCTAGGACTTCATACTCCTGCTCCACCTCACACTGGTTTAGCTGGAAGCATCTGTCCATCTCATTGAGCTTAGTCATGAGGGTCTTCTCTGTGTCAGCCTCATTGGCAGTGATAGCATAGAGCTTAAGGCCCCCTCCCCCAATTTTGATTTTAGCTAGGGCTGCCTGCAGCGCCTGATTTTTCTTCTGGGAGTCAGTCAAGTTAATTACTGTCCCTCCCCCTTGGAGTCCTCCTCCTGTGGGTCCTCCTCCTGTGGGCCCTCCTCCTGCTTTCTTGGGAGCTGGGTTAGATGTGGTAGGTGGAGCCGTTGGCTGTGGAGCCACCCGTGCTACTGCGATTGCCACAGCTATCTTCTCCTTCTGCTCCTTCTCCTCTTTCTGTCTCGTCTCTTCTTCTTTCACCTGTCGTGCTAGATGAGTCACGAACTGTGCAAGCCCTGTGGCACTAGAGAGGAAGTGTGCCTTTTCTCTCATGGAAGACTTATCAGCTCTGTTATTATTTGGGATTGTTGTGAGAGGGCCTTTAATGAGAGTGTGATTCTTCGTGTGGGCCCATTGTTTCCATGTTGGTTTTTGCTCCTTCCCCTCAAAGAGGCTCTTATGGAGTTGTGTGAGGCGTTCAAGCACCTGACAAGACTGGTCAACCTCCTCGTAAACAGGATGTTGCCTTGTGTTGTCTTTCAGTGCTTTGTACATTTCGTTGTAAGCCCGTGTGAAGGCAGTTACAAAAGCCTCAAGGGCAAACTCAATGCCACTTTGGTTTCTACCTTCGAACTTTCTTTCTAGATTCTTGATATCAGTGGGGACACCACAGACAGACAGCCATGCTGCAGTTGTGCGTTTATTTTTCCACTGTATGTTTGTGCGTTCATAAAATTCCGCAACGAGCACAGCAGCGTAGAGTGTTGCAGATATGTCGTATATGTCGCACAGTGTAAGAGTGTCGCCATACTTGATATCCTGCAATGGCACTCTTTCGTGCTCAAACCTCACTTTGTCGTCTGTCAATCTTTTCTCTCTCCGTCCTCCTTTCCTCCTCCCCCCCCCCCCTCTCTATCTATTTAGTATCTATTTTAGTATCTATTTTAGTATCTATCTAGCTATCTATCTATCTATCTAGCTATCTATCTATCTATCTATCTATCTATCTATCTATCTATCTATCTATCTATCTATCTATCTCGCATACGTGGAAGTGGATTGTTGGAAAGGAGAAACTTGCAGCAGCACCTAATAGTAAAAATAAATTTTTTATACATGAAGAAATATGTAATATATATAAAGGAGGGGGGGGGGGGGAGGAGAGTAGTGGTAAAAGTAGTAGTAGTAGTAGTAGTAGTAGTAGTGACAGTATGATCACTTCGTCAATCAATCTTGTCTCTCTCACCAAAACATAACTTTCTAAGATAGATAGATAGATAGATAGATAGATAGATAGATAGATAGATAGATAGATAGATAGATAGATAGAGGGGGGGGGGGGTGGGGGGGGGGGGAGGAAAGGATGACTTAGAGAGAAAAGATTGACAGACGAAGTGATCATACTGTCACTACTACTACTACTACTACTACTACTACTACTACTACTACTACTACTACTACTACTACTACTACTACTACTACTACTACTACTACTCCTATTACTACTCTCTACTACTACTACTACTACTACTACTACTACTACTTGAAGAGAGGCTTCGCAAGGCAGGGAATTTCGATCAGGAGGTTGCTTTGACCTTGTCCTGGTCTATTCCTTTTCTCTGGTTGGGTAGTTAAGGAAGAAGGACTCTTCATCATCATATGTAGCCAACTGTTCCCATGTATTTGGGATATTCTGGCCAACATCCTCCATCTCTCTCTCTGCCTCTGTCAATGGAGATCCTCCAGTCTGACCTGCACTCGCTTCTTGTGCATTACCCCCCCCCCCCCCCCCCCTGTCGACTCTACATCGGCTGTATACGTATACTCCTCTCTCTCCTCTCCATCTCTATCCACCCTCTCTTCTGAGTTCTGAGTCTCCTGCTCCTCTCCTCCCTCACTAGGACCATAATCAGTTGGTGTCACACCAGCCTGCTCATTCTCGTCTTCCATCTTATGTTGTGAGAGTCACGTCTGCTTTTTTTTTTTTTTTTTTTTTTTTTTTTTTTTTTTCTGTTATTCTTATCACTCTATGCAACCTTCTTCTCCTTCTTCCTTTTCTATGTTGAAATAGTTATGGGGCGTCAGGCCCTACACAGAGATAACGATAGTTTGGTCAAAAGAGCTGTTTTGTAGAAGTCAGTCTGTCGTCGGACAGTGCTTCGATATTTGTCTTTCTCTTGTGTGAGAGATATGTAATCTCTTCTGGTTTCTGCAGAGAAAATGCAAGGAAAATGGTTCAGAACAGAGAGTGGGAGTGCTTTGCTCGTTTTCCCTCTGTCTGTGTGTTTGTCTGATGTTTGTTTCGCACTTGTCCTACTTGGCTTTATGCAAGCAGCAAGAGGGAGTGGAGTAGGTGTGGTCTGATGTCTTGTAGAAGAGCACACAGAAGCCAAATGTGCACAAGGGCTAAAGGTTACTAAGTTATGCCAGCTTGTGACAAATTGATCGTTTGTTTGTAAGTTTTTTTGTTTGAGGATGAGTAGGAGTGTTTGTTTTCGTCTGATGTCTGTGCGACAGATCAGCGAAAAATAAATTTGTGCTTATCTGATGTCTGTACGACAGATCAGAAAAGAAATCAGCCTTTAGCTATGGACTCCAAATGTACTATCCCCAACGATAGCTCAATGGAAGAGTAAGTCGGTAATATAACCAAACACAGTCCTCAAAAAAGAGAATGATGTCTCGTTATATTAGCTCAGTGACGCAAAGACAAAAAGCCGCCAAAAGACCAGATCAAATTGGCATTTCAGACGTGTCCGGCCAGACGAAATCTATGAATATATATATGTGTCCGGCCAGACGAAATCTATAAATAAGTTTTTTACCGGATAATTCGGGGGGTGATGTCCACAATTAGCTCTAATTGGCCCCGGGCCCGGTAGCCGGAATGAGAAGCCAGTTTACCTGCTGGCAATGTGGCATGTAAGAAGGCGAACATCAGTCACAACCAGGAGCGCTATTCGGGCACTGACTTAATATATTAATATATCAAAGAAATCACTACGGTAACTGTTAAACATCAGGCAGCTGCTAGTGGCAAAACTTGAAATTATCAACTTAGTCCACTGCACCTCAACTGTTGAAACTGCAGTGGTCTGATCGGGGAGTACGAACGACTCCACATTCAGTTTGAGATTCAAATATGTCTGTTGATAATAATAATCAACAAACTCAACAAAGTGAAATTTCTTTTGATGTTTTAACTGTTGTTTGACGGTTCCCTTAAGCTTTTCGTCTGTCTCTTGTCGGCACGTCGATGCCAATAAGGCACATTCTCTCCCTTTGTGGATCGACCAATCTTTCTTCTGGCACTGCGCTCCACAGTAATAGATTGTCTTACACGAATATACCACATGTTTTCAAGACAGTCTAGCCACTGTCTTTTCCGCAGCTGAAACATAGCTTGGACATAATTCGCACCTCACGGACTGTCTTCCCATCCTTGAAATATGCAGTTGCTTCAGTCACAAGTGAAGATTCCTTTCCTCTGTTAGGAATCCTGGTACATGAATTTGCGTGTCTTCGTAATTGATTGCAATAGTCTTGTTCTTATGGCTTTCGAAGATCAATGTACTAAGGAGAAACAACTCTAGTTCGGCCTTGTCCACCTGAACAAATAAAAAGAAAAACACAATCATCAACTCCACCCACAAGCATTTATCAATTAATGCATCGTAGACTGCAAGTTTAGACCTTGACAATGTCGGCAGATCCCTGAAACTTTCGCATTTGCGATAGCTTAGGTGGTCTATCGAACTGTTTGATTATCTTGAGAAAATGCTCTAGGTCGTTGCGATCGTGAGTCCGTATAGCGTTTGCGGCAACTACCACTCCGCGCATGTGAGAGGTGAAGCAAGACGTCTTGACCCAAGGGCCGTAGATTGTACATGTGTGTTTACGGGCTCGGGTGCGTGTCTTTTCGTTCGTGACCGTCCAGTTGGAGGCTCCCCAACAACGCTGGCAAACAATAAATGTAGCATTATCACGTCATGTGTCTATGCTTAAACTGTGAGTATATAATATCACCTAACATGCCTTTCTTTTGATTTTGAAAGAATGTTGGTATTCCAAGCTGAAAAGTAAGCTAGCGAGTTCTGTTCTTGCCTAGTCAGTCTGTACGATAGAAAGGCAAATATATAATTACAATAATAAATTAATAGACAGCAGCACTGACATTAAAGATGAAGGACTGACTTTGCATGGTAGATGCGGGGGCAGAAACAGTCGTTTTGTTGTTGTTGTTGTTGTTGCTGTTGTTGTTGTTGTTGTTGATGATGATGCTGTTGTTGTTGTTGCTGCTGCTGTTGTTGTTGTTGTTGTTGTTGTTGTTCTTGTTGTTGTTGTTGTTGTTGTTGTTGTATATATTTAATAATAAGTTGTTGTTGTTGTTGTTGTTGTTGTTGTTGTTGTTGTGTTGTTGTTGTTGTGAAAGGGGGCGAAAGAAAACGGTGCAAACAAGACAAGGATGGACAAGGAGACATTAATATGAAAAAACAATGTCACAGTTGGAGAAAGTGCAGAAAATAGTCGAAAATTTGGCAAAGTGAATGCATGTGTATTGTCATGAATATACCGTGGCACAGAATTGATAAGTTTCATATATGATAACTTATGATCATAGAGTATTATGTGTATGTATGTTTTTTTGCCGTAGTGTGTACACATCTCATGACAAGTGTAGACCTTGCTTGCCCATTCCCTCAGTATTTGGTCCACCTTGTTTCTTTTGTGGTTTTGTCTGCCTTCACCACTTTCACCACAGGAGGTTTGGCAAGAAAGGTCAGCACCTTGAGGTTCATAGAAAACTAAGTACAATCTAGAAAGATATTCTCAATATTAGCGACCATGTGCTTAGGATGTTTGGCATGGGGATGCCGATCGGGAGTCGAATGGTCGGGTGCGGGATTCCCCATGGGATGACATTGGATGTAAGCATCTTATTATTGTCCTC
>WBZZ01005004.1:17500-22500 GCA_019918135.1 Paulinella micropora
GTATTTTCATTGAACATACCGGTCCGTCTGGAAGTGTTGGAACTGCCCTTGCGGGGGTGTCATTAGAGCCTATCGTCAATTCTTTGTACTCCCCTCATGGGTGAGACGATGGAGGCGCATGTGCAGATTTGCATCAGCCATTGACAGAGAAGCACTATTATTATTATTATTATTATTATTATTATTATTATTATTATTATTATTATTAGCTCCTAGAGTAATGTTCTATGCCGTCACTAGGGAGTACATAGGCCATCGGTCCCTTTCCATGGGCTGATTGGTATAAAGCTCCTCGAGTAATGTTCTATGCCGTCACTTCCTTTATTCCACCGATTGTTGTGGAGACTTTCCTTATGGAACGGAGGACTGGATGCACATGGCCTTTTGGCTCAGCAATTGGCAGACGATACATACATATTATTATTATTATTATTATTATTATTATTATTATTATTTTGGACACCGTGATAGCCCAGTGGTCAAGTTCTACCATCTGGGCCCTGTCGCCAGTTCGATTCCCGTCGGTGCCACCAGTATTTTCATTGAACATACCGGTCCGTCTGGACCAGTATTTTCATTGAACATACCGGTCCGTCTGGAAGTGTTGGAACTGCCCTTGCGGGGGTGTCATTAGAGCCTATCGTCAATTCTTCGTACTCCCCTCACGGGTGAGACGATGGAGGCGCATGTGCAGAAATGCATCAGCCATTGACAGAGAAGCACTATTATTATTATTATTATTATTATTATTATTATTATTATTCTGGAGGGGTGCACAAGATGGCACTCCATGGGAAGAGGAGGTGGTTGGGCCTCTCCCCACGAAGGTGACCGCTTGGGGAGGGCGGTCACCGGGATATGCGCAACTCTCAACTGGGCATTTACTCGGTAGGGGTTCGGCCAGGCAGGTTGTGGGGTTGTCTGTTGGATTGTTGGTTGGCTCGTTTTTCTTGGCTGTTGGTTTGGGTCTGGTTTCCTGGTTAGCCCATTTTCGCCGAATTTCCTGCCGAGTAAATGCCTGGGGGCTTCCAGTTCCGGTTTGGTGATCTTGTTGAGGTGAGCATTCGGAGGAAACAGTACCGAGATGGGTTGAAGATAGGATTCACATTGAGCCGAGATGGGGCCGAGTTGACCTGTTCCAACTCGGCTCCATTTCGGCTTCATGTTAATCCTATCTGGGTTTTGTCTCCTCCCTATCTTCGCTTCTTCGGGGTTGCCTAACTGGAATACATGATGACGCGCACGTTGGAGAGGGGCTTCAGTCGGTCCCAATGCCTTGCCAGTGCCTTGCTGCGTTGCCGTGCCTTGCCCCATGCATTCACACCCTCCACCGTTGCATTTCTAACTGAGCAGCTTCGGCTGGGATTACTATACTTGTCTGTAAGACCCTTTAGGTACCGCTAGGTTCGCGCCTTCTATACCCACTTGGGGGAGGAGTTTCAGCGGCACGCCGTCCGATCTGGCTCCACTCGGGGACACCCGTACTTCATGATGTGTATTGTTAGGAGCAGCTGAAAGTCCATAAGGCATGAGAGTAGAGGCGTTGGCGATGCGATGGAGAGTGTGTGTAGTGCGTGAGGCAGGTTCTGGCGACGCTGGGGGTGCTGGCGGGCGCCCAAGGGCACGAAGCGACGCGGCAGCGTCCAGTGACACCGGCGGAAATCCGTGTAGTGTGTGTTGCAGATACCGCCGATGCTATTTGCATGGGCGGGCGCTTTCCTCGGCGTAAAGAGGCGCGGCGGTCATGGCCAGCGACATTGGCCGTCTACTACTCTCAATGGATTACAAATACGCGAAGCACGGAGCTACCACTGTGGCCCTTATGGGACAAGGTAGAATCGCCGAAGACCTGGACAATCCCCGTGGGAATGCCTCTTCGACGGGCTCTGGCCCGATGTCCCAGGATGGGAGGATGAGGGCTCGCGTATATGACAAAATTCCTGAACCACGTGGAGAGGCTATCTTAGCTGCGCCTCATCCTTCCTCCCCAAACCTGGCACACGGGTCGGCGCTTCAACATAAGGCGAGCAGCGCTATATGGCAGATGGCACCGCCGCCTCGACGGTACCGGCGGGTAGATCGGTACGACAAGGACGGGCGTAATCTGATTGTCTGGGGGCTCTCAGAACGCGCCAATCTACAGGAGATCGCCTCCAAAATGAGCGGTCTTGGTCTGGTGGTCCCGGTAATGGAGTGGCAAGGCCAGCGAATGTCTCGTCACCTGGAGCTGGTCTACGAGGACGATGACAGCAGGCAGACGGCGTTGCAGCAACTCTAACATCTCACATTCTTCGGCAGAGGGGTCAATGTGGCCCTTGGGCGCAGGTTCAGGGACAGGGAACGTGTCCGAAGGCTTATTCGCATCCATCTGCGTGGGGAAGCGGCGGTCCGGAAGGAGGAAAGCTGCGACGGGATATCGCGGCTTGCCTCTGCATGAAGAATGTGTCGATGATGTGCAGGTGGTGTCTTCAAAATTGGCTGCCGATGCACCTAAGTGTGTGTCTGAGTGTGCTGATGTGCATGTGGTGCCCCTGCATTCGGCGGCCAGTGCAATGGGGGACCAACCTGCGCAAGCACCTGCAGAGGGGCCAGCACGAGGGCGGAAGCCAAGCGCGGCCGTCGGGTCCGGAAACGAGCCAAGAAGCACCGCTCCAAGCAGTTCGATACCGGCTTCAAGCTACTCGTCGCGAGTCACAACTGGCAGGGTAAAACGGGATACGACAACGTTGGCACGGCGGAATGGGCATCATTCTACAAGCACGAGGGCTGGCTAGTCATCGGGGCTCAGGAGCACCGCATGGGCAAGAAGCAACTTTCCAAATGCAGCCTGGATGGATTCCGGATTTTTGGAAAACCAGCGGAGGTCAGCGAGAAAAATCGCTGCAAGGGTGGGGTTCTATTCGCGGTGGCTAACTTCCTTGGTCCGTATTGCAACCTGGTGTCAGCCCCCGTCGACCACCGGCAGCAAGTGTGGCTGCGTATCGCCTCGGGTGTTACCGGCGCTCAGGATATCTATATGGGCAACGGCTACTTTCCCCAGGAAACGCAAGAAGAAGAGTCGTCAGAGGCGTATGTGGCCTGGCAGGCAGCTATAGCTTTTTTTGGAGCCAAAGGTCTTGTGGTCACGGTGGCGGATGCCAACGCGAAGCTCGGGCCGGCATGCAGCCGAAAAGAGGAGGGCATCGTCGGTCAGCACGGGGAGGTCGATGAAAAGGGAGCACCGGTACGTTCGGAGAACGGCAAGAGACTCGCGGCTGTCCTCGTCGCTACGGGCCTGCGAAATCTGAGCGGCTTCTCGTGCCCAGTTGAAGGGTCCTACTGGTGGTCCCGGCGTGATCAGCGCGGCATAGGCACAGGCAAGCACCTCCTCGATTACATCTGCGCGCCGCCTGGCTTGGCATCTGGAGCAAAGTTCGGAGTGTGCGAAGATGATCTTGATACGGACCACAAGGCAGTATGGGCCGAACTGACGTGGAGCGGCCAGCGCCGACCAAAGCGGGCTGCGAAACCTTACAGGTCCTTTCGTGTTAATAAGCTTATTGGTGCTGGTGTCTCGGGTAATGATCACGCTGCGAAGCAAGCGCTGGATTATCTACGCGACAAGTTCGATGACGTATTCCAGCATTGCCTACAGAAGCTTGGAGTGCATCAGCTGCCTGAGCTTGACCTATCGGGTGGTGCCGACAGCCAACGGGTGGTAGATGACGTCACCGAGCGAGTGGCGCAGTCCTTCCGAATGGCGGCGCACCGGGTCCTTGGCTCCAGATGTATACGACCCCGTTTCACCAACAATTGGTTCGACGGGGAGCTAAAGGAGCTCATTCAACAGCGCCGGGAGGCCTACGCAGCATACAGGAGGGATGAATCGAATGCGGAAGCCCGTCTGAATTGGCTACGGCTCCGCAAGCGAATTCGGAAGGCAACTCGGGCCAAGAAGTCCGCCTCCTTCAAGCAAGTGCAGGAAGAAGCGGTCAAATGTCAACGCGAGCAATCCTCAAAGCGCTTTTGGCTACTCGCGAAGCGGCTTGGCGGGGCACGCAGAACGAAGGTCTCCGCGCCGGTGCAAAGGGAGGATGGCTCACTGGCGTGTACGCTGCCGGAAAAGGTCGCTCGGTGGGAGGAATTTCGGAAAAATTCGGTGAAGCCACGGGAAAATCCGGCAAGTGCGGCTGTTGTGGTGGAGTGCTGTGCAGAAGCAGGCTCGCTGGAGTGGGAGGAAGCCGAAGCTAAGCGGCAGTTCCACTGGAACGATCGCTTCAGAGATGAGGTGGCCCGGGCTGTGAAGGAGCACGAAGTAGGTGAAGACACTGGCGAAGAGCTGGACAAGCCGTTCACGCAAGAGGAGGTCCTTGCAAGGCAATGTGCCCTGAGTAACCACAAAGCTTGTGGCGAGGACAAAGTGAAGAACGAGATGCTCAAGTATGGCGGCGCCTACATCAATGGCTACTTAACGCAGTACTTCAACTGGATTCGAGAAGCCGAGAGGACTCCAAAGCTTGGGGCAAGGGAATCATCGTCAATATCCCCAAGGGTGGGGATCCTACGGATCCTGACAACTGGAGGGATATCTCGATTATTAGTTGCCTTGGTAAGCTGTATCTGTCCTTATTAGCTACTCGTCTAACGCTCTTCGTGGATGGCCCGGATAAGCTACGTCCAGAGCAGGGAGGCTTCCGCCCGGGGCGTCGCACTACGGATCAGGTCTTTACCCTTTGGCAGAGGTTGAAGGGGCGTCAGCAGCAGAAGCGGGAGTCGTATGTCCTGTTCGTCGATCTACGCAAGGCTGTCCCGTCTGTTTGGAGAGATGGCATATTTGAGAGGCTCTGGAAGCTGGGTGTAAGGGGCAAGTTCTGGCGCACGCTACGCAGGTGCTACGAGCAGACTTCGTCGCAAGTGCTAGTTGATGGAGCACTCACCCACGAAGTACTGGAGGGTGTAGGGGTCCAACAGGGGTCCCCTCTCTCTCCCACACTCTTCAACGTCTTTATGGATGAGCTGTG
>WBZZ01005004.1:32500-35000 GCA_019918135.1 Paulinella micropora
TAGATAGATAGATAGGTAGGTTGATACTTTCTGGATGGATAAGGCGTGTGTACCACAGTTTGATAAAGTGAGGAAGGTAAATTCAGGTGGAGGCGTGTAGGCTACATAAAGGCAGTAGTTGGGTGTTAGAGGGGACATAAAGGCAGTAGTGGGGCAGTATAGGGAAATTGAGGCAGTAGTGGGGCAGTAGAGGGACATAATGGCAGTAGTGCGGCAGTAGAGGGGACAGAAAGGTAGTAGTTTAGTGTTAGAGGACATAAAGGCAGTAGTTGGGCAGTAGAGGAGACATAAAGGCAGTAGTGGGCGGTAAAGGTGACATAATGGCAGTAGTGGGGCAGTAGAGAGGACATAAAGGCAGTAGTGCGGCGGTGAGGGGACATAAAGGCAGTAGTTGGGTGTTAGAGGGACATGAAGGCAGTAGAGGGACATAAAGGCAGTAGTGGGGCAGTAGAGAGGACATAAAGGCAGCGGCGGTGAAGGGACATAAAGGCAGTAGGTGGGTAGTAGTAGAGGGACAAAAGGCAGTAGTGGGGCAGTAGATGCGACATAAAGGCAGTATTAGAGGGGATATTAAGGCAGTAATATGGCAATAAAGGGGGCATAAGGCAGTAGTGAGGCAGCAGAGGGGACACAAAGGCAGTATTGGGGCAGTAGTGACCATCTTGATGTCCAGTTCATGGAGTGAGTCGGCGTAGCGGCTGCTGCGTTGAATGATGGAGTAGGTGCATTGTGTGGAGCATTTTGAAGAGTTCGTCAGCATTAGCGAGGGAGCTATCGTTTTACTCAGCGCAAAATACCTAACACGCTTGTGGTGTATCTACGAATGGGCATGTTTCCTGCGCTACCTCAAGCCACGCCACGTCTTCGTCGGTACATGACATGACATGGCAAGACGTGACATATGACGTGGCATATGACATGATATGACATGACATGACATGACATGACATGACATGACATGGTACGACATGACATGACTTGACATGAATTGACATGACATGACATGACATGATACGACATGACATGACTTGACATGACATGACATGACATGACATGGCATGACATATGACATGGCATGACATCACATGACATCACATCACATTACCACATCACATCACATTACATCACATTACATCACATCAGGGTTCTGGGGCTTTTTGGCAAACTCGGCCGCTCATTTCTACGATCCACACTTCGCCGCCCTGCGCGCGCTCTCCCTCGAGTCCCTACAATGCACGCGGGAGGTCTATCTATCTATCTATCTATCTATCTATCTATCTATCTATCTATCTATCTATCTGTCTATCTATCTATCTATCTACCTACCTACCTACCTACCTACCTATCTATCTATCTATCTATCTATCTCACATACATTCCACACACACACACACACACACGCAAACACGCACAGGAAGATCGCCCATCATGCTGCGCAAAGTGAAACAGTTCTATGTTTACATACATACGCATAAATACATGCATACATACATACATACATACATACATACACATACATATGTACATATATAAATATATAAATACATACATACACACAAAGATACGCTACATAGGTACATACATATATAGGAGGACCGCCCGATCCTTTTGCGTAAAGTGGACGTACATATTCATATTCCTACATACATCCACACATACGTACACACATACATAGGGTACACAGGTACATACATATATAGGAGGATCGCCCGATCCTTTTGCGTAAAGTGGAGCAGTTCTATGTCTACATACATACGTACATATACATTCATACATCCACACATACGTACACACATGCATAGGCTACATAGGTACATACATAGGAGGATCGCCCGATCCTTTTGCGTAAAGTGGAGCAGTTCTATGTCTACATACATACGTACATATACATTCATACATCCACACATACGTACACACATACATAGGCTACATAGGTACATACATATATAGGAGGATCGCCCGATCCTTTTGCGTAAAGTGGAGCAGTTCTATGTCTACATACATACGTACATATACATTCATACATCCACACATACGTACACACATACATAGGCTACATAGATACATACATATATAGGAGGATCGCCCGATCCTTTTGCGTAAAGTGGAGCAGTTCTATGTCTACATACATACGTACATATACATTCATACATCCACACATACGTACACACATACATAGGCTACATAGATACATACATATATAGGAGGATCGCCCGATCCTTTTGCGTAAAGTGGAGCAGTTTTATGTCTACATACATACGTACATATACATTCATACATCCACACATACGTACACACATACATAGGCTACATAGATACATACATATATAGGAGGATCGCCCGATCCTTTTGCGTAAAGTGGAGCAGTTCTATGTCTACATACATACGTACATATACATTCATACATCCACACATATGTACACACATACATAGGCTACATAGATACATACATATATAGGAGGACCGCCCGATCCTTTTGCGTAAAGTGGAGCAGTTCTAT
>WBZZ01005004.1:40000-47500 GCA_019918135.1 Paulinella micropora
CATGCTTGGTGTATGCACTTGCACATTCGGCAACGTGCAAGAGGCTGGGACTGCGGAATAACCTCGGCTTAGTGTAGTCTTGCCCTCAGGAGCTCCATCGGTGGCCCCTGTTACCAATCGAGAGACCGACTAGGAGGGGATGGAGCACCTCGAACAAGGGCATGGAGGCTCATGTCCGGAAACGGATCGTGCCATCAGCTGCATCAGTACGCCTTAGAGGAAGTATTATTATTATTATCATTATTATTATTATTATTCTGGACACCGTGATAGCCCAGTGGTCAAGTTCTACCATCTGGGCCCTGTCGCCAGTTCGATTCCCGTCGGTGCCACCAGTATTTTCATTGAACATACCGATCCGTCTGGACCAGTATTTTCATTGAACATACCGGCCCGTCTGGAAGTGTTGGAACTGCCCTTGCGGGGGTGTCATTAGAGCTTATCGTCAATTCTTCGTACTCCCCTCACGGGTGAGACGATGGAGGCGCATGTGCAGAAATGCATCAGCCATTGACAGAGAAGCACTATTATTATTATTATTATTATTATTATTATTATTATTATTATTATTATTATTATCATTATTATTATCATTATTATTATTATTATTCTTGCTAAGCAGAGTTCCAGCCCAATGGCCTCAAGGCGTTAAACTGTGACGCCAACTCATAACCCTTTGGTGGTAGATGCTGGGGAGGAGGGTCGTTGCGCGCGTAAAAGATCTTAAACTCCGCATATGCTGGTTGATAGCCCAGGACCCAGCAGACACCAGATTGTTATGGGTGGGGTTTCGAGGCAGCTCTAGCAACCGCGCTTGGTGTATGCACTTGCACATTCGGTGACGTCTTGCAAGAGGTTGCTGGGACTGCGGAATAACCTCGGCTTGGTGCAGTCTTGCCCTCGGGAGCTCCATCGGTGGCCCCGATCATCAGGCGAGAGACTGACACGGGGGGGTGGAGGACCTCAAACAAGGGTATTGGAGGCTTATGTCCGTTGAGGATATGCCATTAGCTGCATCAGTACGCCTCAGATATAGTATTATTATTATTATTATTATTATTAGTAGTAGTAGTAGTAGTAGTAGTAGTAGTAGTAGTAGTAGTAGTAGTAGTAGTAGTAGTAGTAGTAGTAGTAATAGTATCATCATCATCATCATCATCATCATCATCATCATCACCACCACCACCACCAGCATCACCATCACCACCACCACCACCACCACCAACTCCACCACCACCACCTCCACCACCACCATCATCAACATCATCACCACCACCACCGCCACCATCATAGGCATCGGCAAGTACAACGAGGATGCGTTTGGCATCTACATTGAGCCTTGGCTGTCTCTGGCTACTGAGCTTGAGTTCCCCGAACTGGTGGGGCTGGTGCGCGGGTTCAACTGTCCTAAGAAATGGTAAGTAAGTAAGTAAGTAAGTAAGTAAGTCCCTGGCCACTGAGCTTGAGATCCCCGAATTGGTATGGCTGGTGCGCGGGTTCAACTGTCCAAAGAAATGGTGCTGTGCCAAACCATTGAACTTTGAACTTACTGTTCTCGGTCAATTTTGATGATACCGCATGGATGAACACGTCATTGAAAGCACTTGTCTTGGGCTTTCCAGCGAAACTGTCAGCGTTCTCATATCACTCATATTGAGTGAGGAAGCTGCGATCAAAGTTGGCTTGTTTTGGCACTTGAGTGTTCTCTTTCACGCAAAGTCGCCGAAAAAACGCGTGTCATTGTTATGGCAATCGCGGATTTTTTTTTTTCTTTCTTTCTTTCTTTCTTTCTTTCTTTCTTTCCTTCCTTCCTTCCTTCCTTCCTTCCTTCCTTCATTCCTTCATTCTTTCCTTCTTTCCTTCTTTCTTTCTTTCCTTCTTTCTTTCCTTCCTTCCTTCCCTCCTTCCTTCCTTCCTTCTTTCTTTCTTTCTTTCTTTCCTTCCTTCCTTCCTTCCTTCCTTCTTTCCTTCTTTCTTTCTTTCTTCCTTCCTTTCTTCCTTTCTTCCTTTCTTCCTTTCTTTCTTTCTTCCTTCCTTTCTTTCTTTCTTTCTTTCTTTCTTCCTTCCTTTCTTTCTTCTTTTCTTTCTTTCTTTCTCTCTTTCTTTCTTTCTTTCTTTCTTTCCTTCTTTCTTCCTTCCTTCCTTCCTTCCTTCTTTCTTTCTTTCTCTTTCCTTCTTTCTTTCTTTCTTTCTTTTTCTTTTTTTCTTTCTTTTTCTTTCTTTCTTTCTTTCTTTCTTTCTTCGTCATCAGTATTCCTATTTATTATTATTATTATTATTATTATTATTATTATTATTATTATTATTATTATTATTGGCTTATGTCCGTTGAGGATATGCCATTAGCTGCATCAGTACGCCTCAGATATAGTAAATCTGCCTTGGAGTGTTGACTGTGACATATTTGAGGGAAATCCCGATGAAAAAACCTAGTCACACTTGCTAAACAGAGTTCCAGCCCAATGGCCTCAAGGCGTTAAACTGTGACGCCAACTCATAACCCTTTGGTGGTAGATGCTGGGGAGGAGGGTCGTTGCGCGCGTAAAAGATCTTAAACTCCGCATATGCTGGTTGATAGCCCAGGACCCAGCAGACACCAGATTGTTATGGGTGGGGTTTCGAGGCAGCTCTAGCAACCGCGCTTGGTGTATGCACTTGCACATTCGGTGACGTCTTGCAAGAGGTTGCTGGGACTGCGGAATAACCTCGGCTTAGTGCAGTCTTGCCCTCAGGAGCTCCATCGGTGGCCCCGATCATCAGGCGAGAGACTGACACGGGGGGGTGGAGTACCTCGAACAAGGGTATTGGAGGCTTATGTCCGTTGAGGATATGCCATTAGCTGCATCAGTACGCCTCAGATATAGTAAATCTGCCTTGGAGTGTTGACTGTGACATATTTGAGGGAAATCCCGATGAAAAAACCTAGTCACACTTGCTAAACAGAGTTCCAGCCCAACGGCCTCAAGGCGTTAAACTGTGACGCCAACTCATAACCCTTTGGTGGTAGATGCTGGGGAGGAGGGTCGTTGCGCGCGTAAAAGATCTTAAACTCCGCATATGCTGGTTGATAGCCCAGGACCCAGCAGACACCAGATTGTTATGGGTGGGGTTTCGAGGCAGCTCTAGCAACCGCGCTTGGTGTATGCACTTGCACATTCGGTGACGTCTTGCAAGAGGTTGCTGGGACTGCGGAATAACCTCGGCTTAGTGCAGTCTTGCCCTCAGGAGCTCCATCGGTGGCCCCGATCATCAGGCGAGAGACTGACACGGGGGGGTGGAGTACCTCGAACAAGGGTATTGGAGGCTTATGTCCGTTGAGGATATGCCATTAGCTGCATCAGTACGCCTCAGATATAGTAAATCTGCCTTGGAGTGTTGACTGTGACATATTTGAGGGAAATCCCGATGAAAAAACCTAGTCACACTTGCTAAACAGAGTTCCAGCCCAACGGCCTCAAGGCGTTAAACTGTGACGCCAACTCATAACCCTTTGGTGGTAGATGCTGGGGAGGAGGGTCGTTGCGCGCGTAAAAGATCTTAAACTCCGCATATGCTGGTTGATAGCCCAGGACCCAGCAGACACCAGATTGTTATGGGTGGGGTTTCGAGGCAGCTCTAGCAACCGCGCTTGGTGTATGCACTTGCACATTCGGTGACGTCTTGCAAGAGGTTGCTGGGACTGCGGAATAACCTCGGCTTAGTGCAGTCTTGCCCTCAGGAGCTCCATCGGTGGCCCCGATCATCAGGCGAGAGACTGACACGGGGGGGTGGAGGACCTCGAACAAGGGTATTGGAGGCTTATGTCCGTTGAGGATATGCCATTAGCTGCATCAGTACGCCTCAGACATAGTATTATTATTATTATTATTATTATTATTATTATTATTGTTATTATTATTGTTATTAATTATCATTATTATTATTATTATTATTATTATTATTATTATTATTATTATTATTATTATTATTATTATTATTTTGGACACCGTGATAGCCCAGTGGTCAAGTTCTACCATCTGGGCCCTGTCGCCAGTTCGATTCCCGTCGGTGCCACCAGTATTTTCATTGAACATACCGATCCGTCTGGACCAGTATTTTCATTGAACATACCGGCCCGTCTGGAAGTGTTGGAACTGCCCTTGCGGGGGTGTCATTAGAGCTTATCGTCAATTCTTCGTACTCCCCTCACGGGTGAGACGATGGAGGCGCATGTGCAGAAATGCATCAGCCATTGACAGAGAAGCACTATTATTATTATTATTATTATTATTATTATGATTATTATTATTATTGTGGCACATCGATAGCCCAGTGGTTAAGGTCTACCATCTGGGACCTGTCGCCAGTTCGATTCCCGTCGGTGCCAGTATTTTCAAAGGATATTTTCTTTGAAAGTATTGCTCTGTCTGGAAGGCTTGGAGCTGCCTTGCGGGGGTGTCAGTAGAGCCTATCGTCAAATCTTCGTACTCCCCTCGCGGGTGAGACGATGGAGACGATGGAGACGATGGAGACGATGGAGGCACATGTGCAGAAATGCATTCGCCATTGACAGAGAAGCACTATTATTATTATTATTATTATTATTATTATTATTATTATTATTATTATTATTATTATTATTATTATTATTATTATTATCATTATGATTATCAATATCATTATTATTATTATTATTATTATTATTATTATTATTATTGGACACCGTGATAGCCCAGTGGTCAAGTTCTACCATCTGGGCCCTGTCGCCAGTTCGATTCCCGTCGGTGCCACCAGTATTTTCATTGAACATACCGCTCCGTCTGGACCAGTATTTTCATTGAACATACCGGTCCGTCTGGAAGTGTTGGAACTGCCCTTGCGGGGCTGTCATTAGAGCTTATCGTCAATTCTTCGTACTCCCCTCACGGGTGAGACGATGGAGGCGCATGTGCAGAAATGCATCAGCCATTGACAGAGAAGCACTATTATTATTATTATTATTATTATTATTATTATTATTATTATTATTATTATTATTATTATTATTATTATTATTATTATTATCATTATTATTATTATTATTATTATTACTATGATGATGATGATTATTATTATTATTATTATTATTATTATTATAAAAATTATTATAAAAATTGTTATTATTATTGTTATTTACTATATCTGAGGCGTACTGATGCAGCTAATGGCATATCCTCAACGGACATAAGCCTCCAATACCCTTGTTCGAGGTCCTCCACCCCCCCGTGTCAGTCTCTCGCCTGATGATCGGGGCCACCGATGGAGCTCCTGAGGGCAAGACTGCACTAAGCCGAGGTTATTCCGCAGTCCCAGCAACCTCTTGCAAGACGTCACCGAATGTGCAAGTGCATACACCAAGCGCGGTTGCTAGAGCTGCCTCGAAACCCCACCCATAACAATCTGGTGTCTGCTGGGTCCTGGGCTATCAACCAGCATATGCGGAGTTTAAGATCTTTTACGCGCGCAACGACCCTCCTCCCCAGCATCTACCACCAAGGGGTTATGAGTTGGCGTCACAGTTTAACGCCTTGAGGCCATTGGGCTGGAACTCTGTTTAGCAAGTGTGACTAGGTTTTTTCATCGGGATTTCCCTCAAATATGTCACAGTCAACACTCCAAGGCAGATTTACTATATCTGAGGCGTACTGATGCAGCTAATGGCATATCCTCAACCGACATAAGCCTCCAATACCCTTGTTCGAGGTCCTCCACCCCCCCCGTGTCAGTCTCTCGCCTGATGATCGGGGCCACCGATGGAGCTCCTGAGGGCAAGACTGCACTAAGCCGAGGTTATTCCGCAGTCCCAGCAACCTCTTGCAAGACGTCACCGAATGTGCAAGTGCATACACCAAGCGCGGTTGCTAGAGCTGCCTCGAAACCCCACCCATAACAATCTGGTGTCTGCTGGGTCCTGGGCTATCAACCAGCATATGCGGAGTTTAAGATCTTTTACGCGCGCAACGACCCTCCTCCCCAGCATCTACCACCAAAGGGTTATGAGTTGGCGTCACAGTTTAACGCCTTGAGGCCATTGGGCTGGAACTCTGTTTAGCAAGTGTGACTAGGTTTTTTTTTCATCGGGATTTCCCTCAAATATATATGTCACAGTCAACACTCCAATATTATTGTTATTATTATTATTATTATTATTATTATTATTATTATTATTATTATCATTATCATTATTATTATTATTATCATCATTATTATTATTATTAATATTATTATTATTATCATTATCATTATTGTTATTATTATTATCATTATTATTATTATTATTATTATTATTATTATATTATCATTATTATCATTATTATTATTATTATTATTATTATTATTATTATTATTATTATTATTATTATTATTATTATTATTATGGGGTGCACAGTATGGCACCCCACGGGAAGAGGAGGTGGTTGGGCCTCTTCCCACTGGTTTCGAGGCTATGTCGTTGTGTTGGCTTCGAGGCTATGTTGTTGTGTTGGTTCCGAGGCTATGTTGTTGTGTTGGTTCCGAGGCTCTGTTGTTGTGTGGGTTCCGAGGCTATGTCGATGTGGGTTCCAAGGCTATGTTGTTGTGTTGGTTCCGAGGCCATGTCGTTGTGTTGTTTTTTATAAGACATACACCACGTGGGATCAAAGGGGTATTTACATTCCGCGATCTAGGGGTGGTGACGGGTTTCGAGGCGTCCCAGATACTTACCACAAAACGTCCTCATGCGCTGGCAGACCGCATGAAATGTCTGCTACCCCTGTGAGTACCTCCATGCGGGACCTACCCAGTCTCGTGGAGCTCTCACGCGGGGAAGATCAATCATTTGTAGTTGATTTCCTGCAAGGTACCCGACACTGTGCGGGTAGTAGGGACTTCCTTTTGGGGCCTTCTATGCAGGATGGTTAGAGTCACTCTTCCCTCCCCAACATACTCACTGTAGTCCCTGTCGGGTCGAGGGATGGAGGCGCATGGCCCTCGGGCTCAGCCATGACAGATCAATATATATTACTATAATTACTATTATTATTATTATTATTATTATTATTATTTGGACACCGTGATAGCCCAGTGGTCAAGTTCTACCATCTGGGCCCTGTCGCCAGTTCGATTCCCGTCGGTGCCACCAGTATTTTCATTGAACATACCGGTCCGTCTGGAAGTGTTGGAACTGCCCTTGCGGGGGGTGTCATTAGAGCCTATCGTCAATTCTTCGTACTCCCCTCGGGTGAGACGATGGAGGCGCATGTGCAGATTTGCATCAGCCATTGACAGAGAAGCACTATTATTATTATTATTATTATTATTATTATTATTATTATTATTATTATTATTATTATTATGGAGGCGCATGTCCAGGATCTGGATCTGATGCCAGAGTCTGAGGAAGCCTATTATTATTATTATTATTATTATTATTATTATTATTATTATTATTATTATTATTATTATTATTATTATTTGGACACCGTGATAGCCCAGTGGTCAAGT
>WBZZ01005005.1:5000-7500 GCA_019918135.1 Paulinella micropora
ATCATTGTCATTATCATTATCATCATTATCATCAACATTATCATCATCATCATCATCATCATCATCATCATTATCATCATTATCATCATCATTATCATTATCATCATCATTATCATCATCATTATCACTATCACCATCATTATCATCATCATTATCATCAGCATCATCTCTAACTCACGAAACCCGTTTGCAAACCGTGCGCCGCCGTACCCTGCAAGAACTACCATACATCATCATCATCATCACCATCATCATCATCAACAGCATCATTACCATCATCATCATCATCAACAACAGCAGCAGCAGCAGCATCATCATCATCATCCTCATCCTCCTCCTCCTCATCATCATCCTCATCCTCCTCCTCCTCATCATCATCATCATCCTCATCATCCTCATCATCCTCATCATCCTCATCATCGTCGTCGTCGTCACTATCACTACCAACACCACTACCACTCTCATCGCTCCTCCTACCTTTATCGAACTCACTACCACCAACACCACTACCACTATCCTCGCTACTCCTACCTTATCCAACTCACTACCACCAAAACCACTACCACTATCCTCGCTACTCCTACCTTATCGAACTCATTACCACCACCACTACCACTATCCTCGCTACTCCTACCTTATCGAACTCCGGGATCTGTAGCTGGATCACTCCCACCAACACCACTACCACTCTCATCGCTACTCCTACCTTATCGAACTCCGGGATCTGTAGCTGGATCAAGAGGCGGAGTTCCGCTGGCGACACCTTATGCGAGCCCAGAGCTTCCGCAAAACGCAAAGCAAGCTGGCGGAGCGAGAGAGAAATAGGCGGGTAGGGATAGGTGCCCGTGGCGGGCGGCGCTTCATGCTTGACTTGAGACAGGCCTGGTAGCAGGAGTAGTAGTAGTAGTAGTAGTAGTAGTAGTAGTAGTAGTAGTAGTAGTAATAGTAGTAGTAGTAGTAGTAGTAGTAGTAGTAGTAGTAGTAGTAGTAGTAGTAGTAGTAGTAGTAGTAATGGTAGTAGTAGTAGTAGTAATAGTAGTAGTAGTAGTAGTAGTAGTAGTAGTAGTAGTAGTAGTAGTAGTAGTAGTAGTAGTAGTGGCAGCAGCAGCAGCAGCAGCAGCAGTAGTAGTAGTAGTAGTAGTAGTAGTAGTAGTAGTATTAGTATTAGTATTAGTATTAGTATTAGTATTAGTATTAGTATTAGTAGCGCCAGCAGTAGCAGCAGCAGCAGTAGTAGCAGTAGCAGCAGCAGCAGCAGTAGTAGTAGTAGTAGTAGTAGTAGTGGTAGTAGTAGTAGTAGTAGTAGTAGTAGTAGTAGTAGTAGTAGTAGTAGTAGTAGTAGTGTCGCACTAGTACCTGTTAGTCCGGATTGTGATGCTTCCTCGTTGTGCGGCAAGAGCCTAGATAGATAGTAGATAGTAGATAGATAGATAGATAGATAGATAGATAGATAGGTAGATAGGTAGGTAGGTAGGTAGGTAGGTAGGTAGGTAGGTAGGTAGGTAGATAGATAGGTAGGTAGGTAGGTAGGTAGGTAGATAGGTAGGTAGATAGATAGGTAGATAGATAGATAGATAGATAGATAGATAAATAGATAAATAGATGGATAGATGGATAGATAGATAGATAGATAGATAGAGATAGATATAGATATAGATAGATAGATAGATAGATAGATAGATAGATAGATGGACCAGTCGCCATACTCGGACAAGAAGTAGTAGAGGATTTCGCCGTTGGTGAGCATTTCCAGATTGCGGCACACGTCCACCTCCCTACTCAGTTCCACCAGCCACACTAGCGTTCTCATGATCTTGTGCTTCTCCCTGAACCCGCAGTACTTCAAGAGCTTGAGAATCACCAGCACGGCCTCGGGGTTGCGAATGGAGGGCGGTGCGGGGGGAGTGAGGGGGAGGGCAGAGGGGCCTCCAGGAGCAGCTGATGGAGTCACGGGTGATGCAGACGAGTCGGAAAGGCTTGCCAGGGCTGGCTGCGACACCTATAGATATACCATACACTCTACACACACATGAACATGCATGCATACGTAATATGACATATATACGCACACGCACTAAGGAAGCATATGCTACTCCTGCTGCCGCTGTTGCTGCGACTACCGCTTGCTGCGGACTCTCGGGACATGGCGCCAGCTCAACCACAGACGAGCTCGCCTCTCCCTCCTTCCCCTCCTTGCGCTTGCCCTCTGCATCCGCGCTAATCTCGGCGGGGTCCGTGGGCAGGGTCCAGGAGAGAAAGACAGGGGGAGGGGGTGAGAGGGACGTGGCGGAGCCCCTTCGCACGCTGAGGTTGGCTTTCTTGTGGGAGGACGTGGAGGCCTCAGTTGCCAGGTCAAGAATCAACTGCAGAAAAGCGTCACAGCGCTCCGTCTTGAGAATCCCGGTTAAGACAAGGGCCCAGCCGATGCTCTTCCACGCCTGGTGAGACCAGATGTAGCGGCGGTTGCGAGGGTGGTTGGCTATGGCAGTTCGCATCACCG
>WBZZ01005006.1:0-60000 GCA_019918135.1 Paulinella micropora
CCACGTACAGCTCGTCGGGCGGGTGCTGTCGCAGGAGCTCCTGCAGCCGCCAGAAGCAGGGGGCGTAGCCGCGCGGAAGAACCCCGGTGCAGCTTGAGGCTGGGTTCCCGTGGGTTCTCTTGGTAGAACCTCTGGGCCGCCGCGATCAAGCCGTCCCGCAGGGTCCGCGGGGCCGGGCTTTCCGCCTGCCCCGGGCTGCCCCGGGCTAGGCCACGCTCCGCGTGGAGGTCCAAATCCAGCCGATGATTAGGCGCGGTCCACGTCCCGCGGACCGCGATAAAGAATTTGCGCCGCGCGTCTGACCAGCCGACGACGCACCCGGTCTGGGTCCGGGCACAGATCACCGCTTCCACGCACAGGTCCGCACCGCCGGTCGTCGCGGCCGGCGGCGCGGCCAACCGGCACTCGACCTGCCGCCGGTCGTACCAGAAGGCCAGCGCACATTGCCCGTGCCGGCCCAGCCGCCGGGTGTGGGCTCGCAGTACGCGGCGTGCTTGGGCCGGCGGGAGCGGCGCCCCCTCCCCTGCCAGCCAGTCCCACAGCTGCAGGTCACTGGCGCGCAGCAGTCGTTGCACACAGGCCGAGGGATAGCACGACACGGACGCCAACACGACGTTCGCCACCCAGAACGCGAGCGGGGGGTCAGCTGCCGCCCGTGAGGTCGTACTCGAACGGGGCACGCGCCGCTGGACAGGCGTGTGGGTCGGGAGAAGGGGAGAGACACTCATTTCCCGCCCTTCGCGTGGTTTACCAGGGTACCCGGCCGGGAGACGGCCCGGCAGGCGAACGAAAAATCCCCCCCTTCCTTGGCCCTCCCTAGGCCCGTCGTGTTTTTCTCCCTCCTTCCTTCCATCCCAGCCCCCTTCCCCTTTGCCCGCGCCTGTGTCAGAGGCTTTTCCTCCCTCTTTCGTTGCTCCCGCAGCCGGGAGGAGGCGCCGGAGGAGGGAGCGCTCCTCCCCCCCCAGGCAGGCAGAGAGGTTCCTAGCCCCGCGCGATTGCCGGGCGTGGCGAGAGCACCCAAGAACCAACAGGAACCAAAAAGGCCAGCGGCTTGCTAGCGACCTCTCTGGGTATTAAAGCCGTGCCAATGGGTCGTGTAGCCCCCCCCCCGGCCCAGCGCCCGTTCTCTTCAGCTTGCCCCGGCCCAGCGCCCGTTCTCTTCAGCTTGCCCCGGCCGGCCCCGGCAGTGCTAGTTTTCGACACGGGCCTAGACGGGCTTCCTTGGCTTTTAATCACTCGGGCGGCACGACACCGGCGGCGGGCTCGGGGCGGGGCTCCGGCAGCCGCACGGCCCAGGTCTTCTTGTGCCACCAGAACCAGCCGGCCGGCAGTGTCTGGGCCAGGTCCGCGGGCCTGACGAGGGCCTCGACCACCAGGCCGGCGCCGGGCTGTTGGGCCAGCAGGTCGCGGACGTAAGCCTTCTGGGGGACCTCCAGGTCGCGGGCCGGCCAGAACGCGCAGGCCAGGCCGTCCTGGCCGGGCCTGGCCGCCGCGTACACCACGCCGCGCGCGCCGGGGGGCCGCAGGTTGCGCAGGGCCTCGGCTAGGCCCCCCGGACTGGTGGCGCGCTCCACCAAGAGGCCGGCCAGGGCCCGCTCGGCGCTGCCCACGCCGCACACGCCGGCGTGGTGCTCGGCATCGGCCGAGCGGCACTGCCGATCACAGTACCAGGTGGCGTCACACCGGTGGCAGCGGGCGCGGCCGGCCGGCTGGTCCGCCGCCCACCACGCCTGGCAGGCAGCGCGCCCGCAGAGCTGCCACAGGACTTCGCGGGGTGGGCGCGAGCGCGGGACAATCACGACGCGTCGTTTCCGCCCGGCCCGCTCCGCGAGGGCGGCGCGGGCCCGGCGCTTGCGCTTGCGGGTCATAAGTCGTCAGGTTGTGCCACGGAGGTGGTGCTAAGCTACGGCGGGAGCACTCCGCAAGGTCTGTGCGGTCGCTACTCGGCGGTCGGCCGCCAGCTGCTTTCTGTGCAGGATGAGGGAGACCGGGGAAAGCAGCCGGGAGCGGTCGGGGGGAGCGCGCGCACACCCCCCCCCCCTCCGTCCCCGCGGCGCGGGCGCCTGCGGGCGCGTGCCGGCCAGACCGGGGGGGGGGCTTCACCGCTGCACCCCTCGCCCACGGGCGCCCCCGCCCGCCGCCTGCCACCGCGCCCCCTCTCCTCCTCCCCACGCACACCGACAGGCCGCGATTAGGCAGCAGGACCAGCTCCAAAAATTTAACCGCATGGACAGCCGCGCCGTGCGCCGCTTCGTGCAACGGTACGGCTACCGTGACGCGGTGGCGGTCGTGGCAGGCGCAGACCTGTCTGTGCGCGACGGCGGGCTGGCCTGCCGCCCCGCCGGAATCGGGAGCTGGCGTCCGGCGTGCGAGCGCTGCTTCGTCCGCCGCGACCGCGTGCGTGTGGCCGGCTCGCGTGCCAGGCCAGACCTGTGCGACAGCCACACGCGGCGGTGGCAGAGAAGACTCCGGCAGAAACGCCGGCTGGCGGACGGCGAAGGCGGTGACCACCGGAGGAAGCGGCCCCGGCACGGCGATGCTGGCACCTCCTCCGCTATCTCGCTGTGGCGTCAGCGCCTGGCGGCCGCCGAGCCGTTTGTGGAGAAGAAACCCGGAGTCAAGATGCTACAGCACTACGGTACGGCCTTCAAGGTCCTGGGCCCAAGGCTGGTGTTCAAGGAGTGGCGTGCAGGGCAAGAATCGGCGGACCGGCCGGCGTGCGAGCCTTGCTACGAGCACGAAAACCTCGCGACGGTCGCGACCGTCCGCCAGGACCGTGAGTGGCCCACCGTCTGTGCTCGGCACGGTCCGCCTCCGAGGCAGAAACGACGGAGCGTGATGTCGATCACCGGGGTAAGCAGGAAGAGAGAAAAGAGAGGCGGAGCAGCCGGGCGCTGCTGCACGGGAGCAGTTTCCGACTCATCAACAAGGCTGACGGGACTACCAGTTACGAGTGAGTGCAGGCGGTGCTCTGTTTAGCCGGGCTAGCAAGCCGACGCAGGGTAGGACGCAATGGAAAACCGCCTGTGCTAGTTGCTGGCACAAAGACGAGGTTGTCGCCAGCGGCAGATATTGGACGGAGGGCGGGGAGCGGCGGTCGAAGCTCTGTGCCAAGCACGCGAGAGCGCACGGCTGCCACAAGCTCCTGAATCAGTGCGAGGACTGCCCTTCGGATGCAAAGAAGCAGGCCTGCTTTGCGGACGAGCAAGGGCGCAGGCAGAGGCTGTGTGCGGAGCACGCAAGAGCGCGTGGCTGCCACGAGCTGCGGAACCCATGTGAGGACTGCCCCGCCGAGGCAAAGAAAGAGGCTAACTTTGCAGACGAGCAAGGGCGCAAAAGGAGGCTGTGCGCAGAGCACGCGAGAGCGCGCGACTGCTACGAGCTCCCGAACCAGTGCGAGGACTGCCCGGCAGGCGCAAAGAAACAGGCCAACTATGCGGACGAGCAAGGGCGCAAGAAGAGGCTGTGTGCAGAGCACGCAAGGGCGCGTGGTTGCCACGAGCTCCTGAACCCGTGCGAGGACTGCCCGGCGGGCTCAAAGAAAGACGCGGCCTATGCGGACGAGCAAGGGCACAAGAAGAGGCTGTGCGCAGAGCACGCAAGGGCGCGTGGCTGCCACGAGCTCCTGAACCCGTGCGAGGACTGCCCGGCCGGCGCCAAGCGACAGGCCTGCTTTACGGACGGGCAAGGGCACAAGAACCGCTTGTGCGCGGAGCACGCAAGGGCGCGTGGCTGCCACGAGCTCCTGAACCCGTGCGAGGATTGCCCGGCCGGCGCCAAGAAACAAGCTAACTTTGCGGACGAGCAAGGGCGCAGGCAGAGGCTGTGCGCGGAGCACGCAAGAGCGCGCGGCTGCCACGAGGTGCGAAACCCGTGCGAGGACTGCCCCGCCGGCGCCAAGAAAGACGCCACCTTTGCGGAGGAGCAAGGGAAGGGCAGGAGGCTGTGCGCGCAGCACGCGAGAGCACGCGGCTGCTACCAGGTGCAAAATCCTTGCGAGGACTGCCCGGCCGGCGCCCAGAAAGACGCCAACTATGCGGACGAGCAGGGGCGCAAGCAGAGGCTGTGCGCGGAACACGCGAGAGCGCGCGGCTGCCACGAGGTGCGGTTTCCATGTGAGGACTGCCCCGCCGGCGCCAAGAAAGGCGCCAACTATGCGGACGAGCAGGGGCGCAAGCAGAGGCTGTGCGCGGAACACGCGGGAGCGCGCGGCTGCTACCAGGCGCAAAGTCCTTGCGAAGACTGCCCCGCCGGCGCCAAGAAAGACGCCAACTATGCGGACGAGCAAGGGCGAAGCAACAGACTGTGCGCGGAGCACGCGAGGGCGCGCGGCTGCCACGAGCCCCTGAACCCGTGCGAGGACTGCCCGGCCGGCGCCAAGAAAGACGCTGGCTATGCGGACGAGCAAGGGCGAAGCAACAGACTGTGCGCAGAGCACGCGAGAGCGCGTGGCTGCCACGAGCTCCTGCACCCGTGCGAGGACTGCCCGTATAGCTCCAAGAAACAGGCCAATTATGCGGACGAGCAAGGGAGAGGCAGCAGGCTGTGCGCGGAGCACGCAAGAGCGCGCGGCTGCTACCGGGTGCAAAGCCCGTGCGAGGACTGCCCGGCCGGTGCCAAGAAAGATGCCGGCTTTGCGGATGAGCAAGGGCGCAACAAGAGGCTGTGCGCGGAACACGCGTTCGCGCGCGGTCTGATACCTAAGCCGGCCGCGGGCTGCTCGATCGCGGCGTGCAGGCTGTGGGACAGGCTCGAGCAGGCGCTGGGCTGCCGGATCCAGCACAAGCACTTTGTAAACGGTGCTGCCGTGCCGCACGGAGCAGAGGCCCGGGTCCCGGGCACGAAGCTGTTGCTGGATGGCTACGACGCGGCGAGCAATTGCGTGTATGAGTTCCACGGCAATGCGTACCACGGCTTTCCCCCGGGCCACGCCAAGTACGCCGAGGGCCGGTCCTCGGTCAGCGGGCGGCGTAATCGGGATCTGTACCGGGAGACGATGGCTCGCATGTACTTTGTGCGCCGGCAGATGCCGGCCGGCTGCCGCGTCTTTTACGCCTGGGAGCACGAGTACGCCAGGATTAAGGACAAGCCGCTGGCTAGTGCCGCGTCGATCTTGCACGAGCTGCCGCCGAACGAAGGGGAATTGGACGATTCGGAGTCTGACTGCCAGGACACTGTCTAGAGTGCCGATTTAATTGAAACACACACGATGTTTTGTCTTAAAAAACTGACTCTTCTGCCCCGGACTAGGGAAAGGGTGTAGAAGAAAGGAAAAAAAACCTCCCCCACCTGACGGCGCAGAGGGTGCAGGGAGGGAAGGGGGGGGGGGGGACGGCGCCCCCCCCCTGCTGCCCTGCCCGCACGGTAGCCGCTCACGGCGTCGTCGTAAAAAAGCCCCTTCCGTCTGAATGTGGGCCTGGCCCGCGGCGGCGCTGGCGCTGCTGCTGCTACCCGGCTGGGCGCTGGCCCAGGACGGCCGGCTGCCTGTGCCCCCCAACAGCGCCAGCCAGCGGCAGTCAGTGTGCGACACTACTTACTTTGACGTGGCGGCGCCGGGCGCCCCCGAGCCCCTCTGCCGGACCTGCACGGGCTTCGACGGCCGGCCCAGCCCGTACTGCGGCCGGCGCGGCGTCTGTACTTGGCACGAGCCCTGGCCGCAACCCGTCTGCCGCTGCTACAGCGGCTACCTAGGCCCCGGCTGCGAGGTGGCGGCCGTGACCAAGTACTTCTGCGGCCGGCGCGAGTTCACGTGCTCGCTGGGCCCCGACTGGGCCCGGGCCCTGGCGGGCCTCACGCTGTCCCTGTCCGAGGAGATGTCTTGGCAGTGCACCTCGCCGCTGCAGACCACGGCGGAGGGGCTGGCCCTGCCGTACCTGCAGCTCCAGCGCGCGTACCTGTTCGATGCGGAGCGTGGCTTCCTGTACCAGACCGCCTTCTGTTTTCTAGCGCACAGCGTCTGGGAGTGGACGAGCGCCCCCTGGGCCCGGCCGGCCTCGGCCAGCGCGCTGCCGTACCGGCCCGGCCTCTGGGTCGCGGCGGAGGCCCTGCCGGGCGAACCGCCGCCGCTGGCGCACCTGGCCCCGGTGCTGTCGCAGGAGAAGGTGTGCCCCTTTCCCCTGACGCCGGACGTGGCGCGGGGGGGGCTGGACTCGCTCGCGATCGAGGCGGCGGGGGGCAGCCGCAGTCCCGCCTGCTCGGCCGAGCCCGTGCCGCCCCTCGACATGCTCCGGCTGGCGCTGGACGAGCAGGCCGTGCGGTGCTACCCCCTGTGGCTCAACGCCGTGCTGCCCGAGGGCTACCTGCACCAGTACCGCTGCCGGCCGGCCGGCGCAGGCTTGCTGGACCTGGACTGCCTCGTCCAGGTCCCGCCCGGCACGACGAGGCTGTCGCTGGGCGCTCTCCTGGCCCAGTGCGCCTAAAGGAAACCTGTGCGCCGGGGCTCGCCAGCCAAGGCCTAGCCGCGCTCGCTCCAAGCGGGTTGGTTCTCTTTTTAATAAAAGCCACCCAGTTGCTGTACTACCATACTGAGCGGCCAGGGCCAGGGGGGGGGCGCGGAGTCCAACTAGCCAGGCTATTTCCGGGGACGCTTGAGGCTCAGGGCGTAGGCCGCTTCCATGTCGTTGATGCAGCGCTCCCGCTGGTCTGGTTTCAGGTGCGAGACGGGGAACAGGTCCAGGCTGCACTCCAGTCGTTCGCGCAGTTGCTCGGACGTGTGCCCGTGCGCGCCGGGCAATGACCACACCGCGGCCGACAAGTGCTCCGCCAGCACGCCCTCCCGGGCGTCGCCCCCCCGCCTGGCCTCCAGCAGGGTGACCTTGACGTGCTCTAGGTGGCGGTACAGCACGAGCACCGACAGCAACAGGCGCACGCACAGGCGCAGGTCGTGCGTCGGGCCGGAGGCCGGGGCCTTGGCGTCCGTGTACAGCGCGTGCGGGGCTGCCTCGAAGAACAGGCGCGCGGTGTTGGCGAGCTGGGCGGTCAGCGTCCGCAGCCAGAAGATCTGCTGCGCGTAGCGAGCGTCAGCCACGCCCGCCGGGCGCCCGTCGACTGCCTCCGGGACGCCGGCCAGGGCCTCGACGAAGGACTTGGCCCCGCGCCGGTGCAGCAGCAGCATGAAGCCGTTCAGCAGGGCTAGGTGTAAGGCCAGGCCCGCGGGGGCGTCCTCCAGCGCCGTCAGGTCCTGCCACCAGGCCGCGCGGCTCCCGTGCTCCGGGGGCTGGCCGTGCCGCTCGGCCCGCAGGATGGCCGACTGGGTGTGCGTCTGCCAGCCCCACGCGGTGGCCAGGTCGCTCGCCACGTACAGGCTGAGCTGCACGATGAGGTCTCGCTCGGCGGCGGCCGGCAGCGCCCGCGGGGCGATCGCGGCCGACAAAGACAGCACCTGCTCCCGGGTGCGGGCCTCCAGCTGCAGCAGCGAGGCCGCCGTGGGCCGTCCGTAGTGGCTCTCGAGGGCGGGGTCGGGGTCCTCGGGGGCCGGCCGGCCGTCGGCGGCGAAGCGGGCCTCCGGCTCCAGCGGCAGGGACAGCGCCTCCCCGGGCCGGAGGTGCCGGGCCGCGCACAGCAGCCCTACCGCATCGCTGTCGAACATGAGGCTCACGTTGTGGTCCTCCGCCGCCGGCAGCTGGGCCAGGAAGGGGTTCAGGACCGCTCCCACCACGGCGCCCGACAGGTAACTCCGGACCAGGAAGGCGTTGCGGCGGGCGTAGGCACAGAGCTGCTGCACGTCGTCCTCGGCGACCTGCACCGCCAGCACCAGCCTGAGCAGCTGGGCCAGGTTCTGGGCCACCTGGGCCGGCAGGAGCTCCTCGCGCGCCGCCCCGTCCTCCGTGGCCGGGGCGCCTTCGGTGCGCCGGCAGTGCAGTTTGTCCAGCAGCACCTGCGACCAGCTGCAGGACCGTGGCTCGCGGGGGCTTTCCCAGGGCGGGGGGCCGATCAGGGTTTCGAGGCACGCGTAGAAGAGGAGCAGGTGCCACTGGTGGGCGGTCGTCAGGTCCAGGCCCCGGGTAGAGGTGCGGCTCTCGTCGCCCAGCCCGGCGCAGAGGCCCAGCAGCTCTGGCGGCAGCAACGGTGTTTCGTACTGCACCTTGCGCGGGGGCTGGGCGGACCCGCGCGCGCTCGCCGTGCCGGGGTGGCGGTGGAAACAGCGCAGCACCCAGGCGGGCACGCACTGGCGCGAACGAATCGGCATGGGCCTGTTCTCCTTGGGGCTGTACGAGTGCGCCCGCTGCCCGCTGTACAAGACGCAGACCCCGGAGGGGCACTCGCCGATGACGCTGTCGGCCTCGGCGCCGCGGGAGGGCGTCTCGCCATGGCGGAACACCACCCGCGCGCTGTCCGTGTCATAGCGCAGCAACGAGCCCCCGTGCTTGCTGGCGTGCACCTCGTTCCACCAGGCCCAGTCGGTCTCCGTCTGCAGCGGCCGGCGCGGCCCTGCCCCTAGCGCCGGGCTGGCCCCGGGGGGCCCGCCCCCCGGCCCGCCCCCCGGCCCCCCCCCGAGCCCCGCCTCCGCCCCCGTAGCGCCCGCCCCCCGGGGGCCGGGGGGGGCCGGGCGCCCTCCGGAGCCCCGCCGGAGGGCTCACCGCCGAAAGGCGGGTCCCCCGGGGTCGACCCGGCGGCGTGGCTCCGGAGGGTGTCCGGGAGCTGGGCGTTCGCCCCGTCCGGCGGCGCGGGGGGCAGCCGGGGGCCCGCCGGCGCTGGCACCGGGGCATAAAACGCCCCCGCGTCCGCCTGCTCTGGCACCGGAGCGCCAGCCCCCGCGTCCGCCCACGCTCGGGGGGGCTTCGGGCTCCTCCGCCCACGCTCGGGGCGGCCCCGTGTCCGCCTGCGCTGGCACCGGAGCGCCAGCCCCCGTGTCCGCCCACGCTCGGGGGGCTCGGCTCCTCCGCCCACGCTCGGGGCGGCCCCGCGTCCGCCTGCGCTGGCACCGGAGCGCCAGCCCCCGTGTCCGCCCACGCTCGGGGCTCGGCCCCGCACGCTCGGGCGGCCCCGTGTCCGCCTGCGCTGGCACTGGCAGGAGCTCGGCCTCCTCCGCCCACGCTCGGGGCGGCTCGGCGTCCGCCTGCGCAGGGAGCGGCCCGGCCTGCGCGGGCACTGGCAGCAGCTCGGCGCCCGCCCAAGTATCTGCGTCGGCCTGCCTCATCGGCACGCTGGGCGGCTCGGCCTGCGCCCGGGCGGGTGCGGCCGGGGCAGGGGACACGTCTCTTCCCCAGGGATCCGCGCTCCGCTCGGCCCCACCCAGGTCCACGTCTAGCATTTCACAGAGCTCCGCCATGATATCGGCGTCCCGATCTTCCAGCGGCGGGGGTCCGTCCGCCGTGGCCGCGCTGGCCGGGGAGGTCTGGCCCTCCATCCGCGGTGCTCTTTCTGCCGCGACCACCGGTGGTGCGTCAGCCACCCACTGGGCTGACGGTCCTCCGCCAGCCGCACCCCGTCCCTCCCCCTCTCTCTGCCTGGCTCCCCTCCTGGTCCAGGGGGGCGGGGCCTTCTTCTCCCTTTCCCCTTCCTTCTCCCCCCCCCCGCCGCCCGGGAGAGCGCGTCCCTCCCTCTGGCCACCGCCGCCCTGCCCCCCCCCGGCCCCGTCCGCCGGCCCCGCCCGCCGGCCCAGTACGGTAGCGCAGACATTTGACCGCGGCCCCGCACCCCGATGGGCGGGCTCGCGCCGCAGTCTGCTGTGCCTCCGGCCGGCGGAGCTCCCGCTGCGGCCCCCACCCGCGTGGTGGTAGGCGCGGGCGGCGGCGGTGATACGGCCATGGCCCTGGGCTTCGCGGCGACCAAACGCGGCCAGCCCGAGCGGGCCGGCGAGCTAGCGGGGCGTTGGGTGGTCCTGGCGGCGGGCTACGAGCTAGCCGAGTACCGGGCCGCGCTCGCCAGGGGCTGCTACACGCGCGAGGGGGTCTGTATGCGCGGCGGCCTGGGGCCGGAGGCTCTAGCCCAGTACCTGGGCTTTGTGCTCGCGGGCGCGGCGCCGGGCCTGCCGGGCACGCTGCGCCTCAAGCCCCACACCCACGCGGAGCTGGTCCACGCCCTGACCCACGACTTTGCGGGCCTGCTACCACCGGGGCACCGGGGGCAGCAGGCCGCGGAGGAGGCGCTCGCCCGGCCCGACTTCAAGTACCAAACCCTGCTGGAAGAATCGGAGGCCTTGTCCCACGCGCAGGGCACAGAGCTCCTAGTGTTTGCGAGCCCCGGCCGGGCGGCGGACCGGGGGGCCGGCCGGGCGCTGCGCCAGCTGCTGCGGGCGTGCCTGCAGTCCTACCGGCCCGTCCGGGAGGTGTGGTTGTTGGACGCGGGGGGGGCCTGGTGGACGAGCGCGGGGGCGGCCGGGACGTGGCCGTGCGCAGTGCGTTCGAGACCTTGTGCCGCGAGTGCGCGAGCGGGGGTGCCCCGGCCCCGGCCTTCCGGTTGCGGCACGCCATCTTTGGCCTAGGCGTGGATGCACACGCCGCGCCGACCCTCGTGGCCGCCAACCTCTTTGCTTACCACGACCGCTTTGGCCACGCCCTGGGCTACTTCGACCCGGAGCTCGCGGCCGAGTTCTATACCGCGTGCCAGACGCGCCCCGAGCTCCGGCCCTTGTTACAGCCCGGGCGGGCGTTGGGCGCCTGGACGGCGGCCTACGAAATGCTGCACCCGGGGTCGGCGGGCGAGGCCGCGCCCGCCGGGCGCCAGCAGTGGTGGCAAGCGCTGCGGCCCGGCCAGGCCGGCGGGCCCACGGACGCGCAGCTGTGGCTCTACTCCGAACTCTTTATTCGCCGGCGCCCGGAGTTCCAAGCACTAGAAGCCAGGGCCGCCCGGCAGCGCGCAGCCCGGGCCCGCGCCGCCGTCCAGGAACCGCTGGGCGTCGCGGCGTGGCTGCCGCCGGTCGCCGAGCACCCGTCCGGGAGCGCCGCGGGGGGGCTCCGCCGGCGCGGCTCCCGCCGGTCGCCGAGCACCCGTCCGGGCGCGCCGTGGGGGGGCTGCCGCCGGTCCCCGAGCACCCGCCCGGGGACGATGAGGCCTCCTTGGCCCTAGCGGAGTTAGCGCGTGATCTGGCCACGCAGGACCCCACCCGGCGCCACATGGTCTGCAGCCTGCTGGCCGCCTGCTACGTCATTGACTTTGTCTGCACCCGGCCCGCCCGGTAGCCCCCCTGGGCGGGCGGCCGGGGCTCGGGGCTCGGGGGGGAGCGGCTTCCTCTCCTCCCCCCCCCCTGCGTGCTCAGGTAGATAAAAAGAGCTGCTCTCTCTCTCTCTCTCTCTCTCTCTCTCTCTCTCTCTTGGACACAGACCTCCCTCCGGCGCCCCCCGGCCGCCAGCACGGGGGGGGCTAGGTCCTCCCCCGGGCCAGGCCTTGTAGTGCTCATGCTGTTTAATCAAGGAGAGGCAGAACTGGGCGGACGGTCGCCAGCGCTACGGTGGGTAGCTAGTCAGAGCCTTCGTCTTCTTCTGCCTGCCAGTGAGCCTGCTCATGCAGGCACGGCAAGTGCCCCGGCTCACCCCCATGCCCTGGCTGGCCACCGGCGGACTGACACAGTGACTCCAGACCCGCGCGGACTTCGGCTAGGCTTCTTTGGGCCTGGTCCAGTGTGTTGAGCACCTCCCGGAGGCACGCTAGCCCTTGCCGCCAGTGCTGTCTGTCCCGTTCCAGGCGCGCACTGAGCCCGAGCAGGCGTTCCAGCTCACGCCGCGACCGCTCGGCCTCCTGGTCCCGGGCCAGCTGGTGCTGGGCGTTCTCCACCGCGCCCAGGAGCGAGCAGGCTAGGTACCACAACAGCAACAGCGCGAGCGGCCCGCAAAGCACAGACGCTAGCGCGGGGACCGTGTCGGGCAGCCCCAACCCGGCTAGCAGAACTTCCCACTTGGGCAGCATCCTTTGTGCCTCCGACCGCGACTCCGTGCGGTCGCCGGCGCCGTTCTGACCCCCGGCCGCGCTGGCCCGCGGCCGGGCAGGCCCGGGGGGGGGGCGCACGGAGGGGGGGGGCGTGCCAGCGGGTCCGCTGGCGCGAGGCGGAAGAGGGGGGGGAAGAAAAGAAGACTCTCCTCCGCCCTGCCGTGTGTCCGGCGCCGCCTCCCCCCCTCCCCCCTGCCCACCCCCGGCCACGCCCGCGACGTGGTGGGCGGCACAATTGACGCTGCGCCTGTTACCCGCGTTGGCCATGTTCAAGAAGCGCAAAGACAAGTCCAAGAGGTGGCCTAGGCCCCCACCCGACTATCCCGTCTGGCCGGCCGGCCCGAGGCCCGAAGACGCGGCCTGGCAGCTCTGGCGCGCGGGACCCTGGCGCGAATAGACGCGGGCGTGCCAGCCAGGGGGGGGCCTCTCCTCTTCGCGGGGCACTCGTCCCTCCTCCGACCTCCTGCAGCAGGCCTAGGCTCGGGGCAGGGACAGCACTCCGTCGTCACCGAACAACGCGGCAGGTCGCGCGGCTACCAGCGCGCAGAAATGTACGTCGCCTGGCTCGGAGGTTTTGGATTTTTTAAAAAGTAGTCTTTTTTTAATAAATCAAAGAAAATACACGTTCTAGCATGATGGCCCCGGAACAGTGTCTGGCGCGGGGGTTGCTTTGTCGGACTTCTGGGCCATGCTCTTCCTGGCGAGCCACCGCAGGGCACTGGCGTCGCCCTGCTCGGCCGCTCGCGTGAACCACTCCCTGGCCTTGGCGCGGTCTTGGGGCACGTCGTGGCCGAAATAATACAGAATGCCCAGCATCCGCAGGGCGCCCTTGTGGTTCTGTGCAGCCGCTCGCCCGTACCACTCCAGTGCTTTGGCAATGTCCGCTGCCACCCCCCGGCCCCTCGCGTAACAGACAGCGAGCATGTACTGAGCGACCGCGTCGCCCTGCGTAGCTGCCTGAGTAAACCACTGCACGGCCAGGGCAAAGTCTCGTGCCACGCCCTCGCCCTCGTAGTACAAGAACCCAAGGCGGTATTGGGCCCGGGCGTTGCCTTGCGCGGCCGCCTGGGCGTACCGAGCCGTCCTCGCCCTCCACCTAGCGCTTTGGCTCTGAGCCATGTCCAAAATCCGCCGGCGGGAGAAAAAGTTAGTGGTATCTCTTTACCTGGCAGGAACAATAACCGCGACAACTACCTTGGCCTCCTGCTCCCTGGCGGATGGGCTAGGGAGGAGAGCGGGAGAGTGAGGGGGTTAGCACTCCCCCCCCGGCCTTGATTCGCTTGTACTGAGCACGCAGAGGCGGGCCCCCTGCAGCCGGGTAGACGGAGAGAGAGAGAGAGAGCGCGCGAGCATGCAGGAACCGGCTAAAAAAAACTGCCCGGCGCGTTCTCTCTCTGGCTCCGGGGACCCCGGCTCTTTACTACAGCCCTCCGCCTCCAGGGAGCTCGCCCCCTGCTGGGGAAGCCTCCTCATCCGGCTCGTCCTCTGACTCCGACTCGTCCGCTGGCTCGTCCGCTGGCTCGGCTCGTCCGCTGGCTCCGGCCCGTCCTCTGACTCCGAATCGTCCTCTGACTTCGACTCGTCCTCTTTTTCCCCTCGGGGAGTTTCCGCCCCGGCTGGCTGGTGCGGGGCGGCCGCCGCCCGGGGCCCCAGGTACGCGGCCAGCACAAACAACTGGGCCCGGCCCTGGTCCGTGTGGTCGGTGGCGTCGGCGGGCCGCAGCTGGTCCCACGCGGCCCGCGCGTCGACCACGAGTTGCAGGCGCTCCCCGCCGGACTCCCCCCACCAACGCCGGAGCCACTGGGTACAGCGGCCGCGGCCGTCCCAGCACTCGCAGACGACGGAACTGTGGGCCAGCTCCTCTATAGCCTGCTGCTCGGCCCAAGTCCGCACCGATTGCGCCGGCTGCGCCACGAACCAGGCCGCACCCCCGGCCTCGTCCGCGCGCCCCGGCCAGGCCCCGCCGAGATGCGCCGTGCCGCCGGCGAGGGTCGTGCCTAGGTAGACCAGGTAGTTCGTCAACGAGCAATCCTTTTCCTCCGCGCCGGTGGCAAACGTGTCGGGCAGCAGCGCCAGCCGTGGGCTGGCCGGGCCCCGTGGCCCCACGGGCCCGTCCACGCTCGAGGGCAGGCTCGCCAACAGGTCCGAACTCGCCGGGTCCACGCAGCGCGACCGGGCCAGGGCCTGCAGCGCCCGGCGGGTCTCCTGCACCGCCTCTTGCGGCGTCGCCACGCCCCTCGTGCCGGGCGCGCAGTGCACGGGCAGGTACAGGCGCCCCCGCGCCCTGTCGGCCAGCAGGCGCAGGGGGCAGGCCCGGTGTTGCAGCTCGCCCCGGGCGTCGGCGGCAAAGCAGAAGGTCTGCCCCCCCCGCCGGCCCAGCCCGGAACCCAACAAGGGAAGCACCGCCAGCCGGCGTTCCTGGCTGACGGGGTCCACCCGCAGCAGCGCCGCGCCCCTGTCCGCCGTGTGCGGGGCCCGGAGCACCGGGGCCAGCCCCAGCGGCAGGACCTCGAGCGCCGTGCGGTACAGCTCCAGGGCGGCCGCGCTCAGCGCCTGGCCGGTCTTCTCCCACACTCTGGCCCATTGGTACAGCACGTACAGCCAGCGCTGCTTGGCCACCAGGCCGGCACCGCAGCCCAGCAGCTGGTCCTGCAGGGCCCGCAGCGTGTCCAGCACCGAGTGCAGCACCTGGCGCTGCTGGAGGCCGCCCAGGCTCTCCACGCTGCCGGCCGCGGCCTGCGTCGCCATCGCCGCAACGTACAGACAGGAACAGAAGCGTTGGCTGGCCACGAGCGCCCCGCGCCCGGCCGCCGGCAGCGGCCGGCCCAGCATCCCGGGCTGCCAGCGCGTCGACTCTCGCAGCTCCGCTACCACGGCCTGCAGGTCCTCTGCCTCTCGCAGCAGCAGCTGGCGGGCCAGCACGTTCAGCACAACGGGCTCGTCCCGGGCCGCTAGCTCCGCCAGCGCCGCCGGCACCAGTACGCCGCGCGCGCGCTCCTCGCCCTTGTGCTTCTTGTGAGCCCGGGCCCGCGGCCTACTCTGCCCACCACCCAGCAGCTCCGAGGCCAGCGCTGCACGCGCCGTGTGCACCACTTGGGTGTAGGGGTGGAGGCGCAGCCACCGGCGGCTCGAGGTCTCGTCGCCCCCCGGGCTCCCCAGGTCGTGCCCGTACAGCAGTGCGGCGTCCTGTTGCGCCTGCAAGTGCTGGTAAGGGTCCGTCGCGGCGCTGAGCGCGGCTACGACCTCGCGGAGGCTAGCCCAGTCGCCCTCCCGCCAGGGTCCGTCCAGGAGCGGCAGGCGCACCTCCGGGGCCCGCCGGACCAGCTCCCGGAGCTGGCCCTCGCTGTAGCCCACGGCCCGCTCCTCCTGCTGGTCCAGCCCGGCACAGTGCGCCAGGAAGTCTGGCTGGGCGAGCACGCGCCGCAGCAGCGGCAGTGCCTCTTGGGCCCAGGGGTGGGCAGGCAAGCCGTGGGCGGGGTCGCACACGTAGTCCAGCAAGCGACGCCAGCCGTCACGGAGTTCCGCGCGCGGGGCCCCGGGCTCCTCCTCGATGGCGAAGACCAGCTGGACGGGGGGCTGCCGGGGGTGCAGGACGGTATAGGTGCGTGTGGTACCGTGCATAGCGCCGGGCTCAAGGAGTTCGCGGGGTGCTGTTGCGTGTCGGGAACGAGCTGGGCTTCTGGGCCGGGGCAGGCGGGGGGCCCGCGTGCGCGGCGCCCCCCTCCCCGTGCCCCGGGGCGTGCGCGCGGCCCCCCCTCCCTGCCGCACAGGGGAGAACGCCCCCTAGGGAGGCCGGCCCCTGGTCGGCCGGCCGGCGAGGAGGGATGAAGGGAGGAGGCGCCCGCGTGGGGCACGGGCCTCGTGCCGGCGTGGCCCGCCGTGGCTACCCACACCGCCGGTACCAGAGGGGATCAGCTAGTCAGGCGGACCTAGCCAGTGGGGGGGGGTGTCAGCTAGTCGGGCGGACCCAACCGAAGTCGACCGGGCCGGTTGGTACACGGCTGACGGGCCAAGCTTAGTCAATCATTTAAAGAAGCCAACAGTGACAACTGGTTGGCGGTAGGCTAGCTCCTACCGAACAACTAACTTTAGCCCTGTCCAGGCCGGCGGCTAGGCCGAATAGTCCACCTCCGCCAGCAGCCTGGCGCGGGGGCGAGCACAGATCCGCGCGATTCCTTGCAGCACTTGTAGGCGTTCGTCGGCAGAGCCGGGGAGGTGGCTGTCGCTGACGCCCGCGTGCCTCAGCGCTTGCCCCAGGATAGCCCGTACGTAGCCCGGTCCCTGCCTGGGCAGCCCCTGCCGCGCATAGCTCGCATCGACGCTGGGCTTGGCCGAGTCGCACAGCAAGCCGAGGATCTCCTGGGCGTCCTGGGACAGCGCATTCACGGCCGCGGAGCTTACATTCTGTTGCTCAGGCATCGCGAAGAGTAGGGCGCGAGTAGCAGGAGCTAGGTCGTCGTGGGTTGCGAGACGCAGGTATAGTGGGAGCCGGTCGGGGCGAGCCTGGCCAGCGCACTCCTGGCCAGCGCGCTCCCGGCCGGGGCGGGCGTGCCCGTGCCACGCGTCTTCGTGCCGCGCGCTGGGAGGGGGCACGCCCTTCCCCTTGGGCGCAGGTCGGGCGCGCGCCGGCGCCCCGACAGGGGGCAGCACGCCTCTTCCCCTCCCCCCACGCGTGCGGCCGCGCGTGCGACTGCCAGTCGTACGGGGGGGGGGAGGGGGAAGGCCGCTCGGCCCCGGCGCGCGCCCGGCGCCGCCGACGGGGGGGGGGCGTGCACCCCCCTTACACCAGACACGGGCACGCGCGCGCCGGTGGAACATGCATGACACGAGCACGCGCGCGCTGGCCGAAACGCGCCGGCCAGGCGCACGCGCGTGCTGGGTGGGCGCGCGCTGGGGGGGGGAGCGCGCTCTGGCCAGGCTCGCCACGACCGGCTCACAAGACCTGCGTCTTTCAACCCACGACGACCTAGCTCCTGCTACTCGCGGCCTACCCACAGCGATGCCTGACCAACAGAATGTAAGCTCTGCTGCCGTGAATACGCTGTCCAAGGACGCCCAGGAGATCCTCCGCTTTCTGTGCGACTCAGCCAAGCCCAGCGTCGATGCGAGCTATGCGCAGCAGGGGCTGCCCAGGCAGGGACCGGGCTACGTACGGGCTATCCTGGGGCAAGCGCTGAGCGACGCGGGCGTCAGCGACAGCCACCTTCCCGACTCCGCCGACGAACGCCTACAAGTGCTGCAAGGAATCGCGCGGATCCGTGCTCGCATCCACGCCGTGCTGCAGGCGGAAGTGGACGATTCGGCCTAGCCGCCGGCCTGGACAGTGCTGAAATTAGTTAGTCGGTAGGGGCTAGCCTACCGAAACCAGCTGTTACTTGTTTTTGATTTGATTAAAAGACTGACTAAGCTTGGCCTGCCAGCCGTGCACAGACCGGCCCAGTAAACTTCTAGGTCCGTCTGACTAGCTTACACTCTCCGGTACCGGCGGCGCTTATTAGCTTGTTTAGCTCTGGGCGCAGGCAAGAGCAGGGCAGTGATGACAGGCTGCACGCCTTCTCTCCCTCTTCCCTCTAGTGGTCTCTGGGTGCCTAGAGTAGGCTGCACAGCTTGTGTACCCCAGGGGGGCGAGCCTCGGCCGCCGCGTGCACAGGGCACCGACGGACTTGCCGCCAGGGCGGATTCGGAGAGGGGGGCGGTCCCGAGGGCAGAGGAACACGAGGGGCTTGCCCAGCACACACCGGATGCGCTGCGAGGGCCCCGGGCCGCCGGTTGCCCCGGACTGGGGGCGCTCCCCTCCCACCCCCGCGCTGGCTCGCGGTCGTCGGAGGCAGCTCCCCCCCTCTTCTCTTTCCCTCGAGGACTCCCCCCTCCTCTCCCCTCTCCCTGCTTCGCCGCCTGGGCCCCTCCCCCGTGATCTAACAAATGCCCACTGCCGAGCTGTGGTGTGTCCCCTTGGGCCAAGACCGGACGGCTCGCTTCTCCTTGAACGCTGACACACCTGAGGCCCAGGCCGTGCGCCGGAGCGCGCTGCCTCCTTACCTGGCCAGCTTCCTGGACCTGCTGTACGCTACCCCGCGAGAGCCCTCCTGGCGCGCTTGGGCCAATTCCCGGGCGCTGGCTGGTCGGCACGAGTCACCGACGCTGCTGCTGCGAATGACGTTAGACCTGCGGTACCTGCGCAGCTGGGGCTTGGGCTACCGCTTGGAGCACGGGCCTCCGGCCACCGGCGAGCACAGGAGTGGCTCGGGCGGCCGCCCGGAGCCCGGGGCCTCGGCCACCGGCGACGGCTGGTTTGAACTGCTGTTCGGCTTGGCGGAAAAGAAGCGGGGCTCTGAGAAACCTGTGCCCGGCGACCTCCGGCAGTGGTACCAGGTTCTCACGGAGCCAGACAACACCTACCTGCGCTTTAGCCCCCGGACCGGCCCCCCCGGACGTTCGCCGCGGGCAAATTTCAGGTCCTGGCGGTAGGGGCGCTCAGGGCTAGTGTGCTCGGGGAGGCCCGCGGGCAGCCGGCAGGCCAAGGGCGCACGCCCGTGTCGGTGACGCACCGCGTGACTCGCTCGGCCTTTAATGAGCATTGCGACCCACAGCACCACGGCGCCGTCTTCCAGGTCGCGTCACAGTTCAACTGCCGGGAGGCACCCTCCCCCCAGCATGCACCTGACAGGGGCATCACCTGCTACTATTCGGACCACACGCAGGGGCCCGACTGTGTGCTGGCCACCGCGCCGGCCCTCTTCTACCGGCAGTACCACACCACCCCGACGGATAACCTCTCGGGCGTCCGCGAGCACCTGCGGGGCCAGCTGCGGGACCGGATAGAGGACCAGCAGGGCTTCTTGCGAGTGCAGAACGGCTACGTGTTCTGCGGCCGCCAGGACATGAAGCTCATCGGGCAGCACCTGCGGCAATACACGGACGCCCAGCGGCAAGAGCTCCGGGACAAATTGTGCTTGGGCTTCGTCGAAGGGGCCGAGGTGCCGTTCGCGTCGCGCCAGGGGGACACCTTCTGGCTGCCCACACCGCGGGCCGCCGCCCCCCGGCAGCTCGTGCACCAGGCGCTGTGCTCTGCGCTCGGTATTGCGTACGCCGTGGGTCCGAATGACGGCAGCGTGGGTGACTGGTACCCGCTGGCCGGCTCGTGCTGGAAGCGCTGTACGAAGCCACTCTGCTGTTTGCGTTGAGGCTCTACTGGCGGTCGGCGCCGCGTCGTCCCGTGCCAGTCTGCTTGACCTCCGTCGGGGGCGGGGTCTTTGGCAATCCCCCCGGGGCTATCGCGGCCGCGCTCAACTGGGCCCTCATCGAGTGCGAGAAATGCCGGTCCCGGGGGCGGGCCCCGTGCTCGACATCAGCCTGCTGCACTACGGCAGTCTCGGTGAGCTCTACACGCAGGCTATACCCGGCGCGGTCGAATGGCGCCCCCGCCCGGACGGACCCCTCCTCCGCGCCTACCAAGGCGATCTCTGCGACGAGGCTGGGGACGGCCGCGGTGCTCTCGTGAACCCCGCCAACTCCCTGCTTAAGCACGACGGTGGGGTGGCTGGGGCGCTCGCAGTACGCGGAGGTGAGGACATCAACCGGAGAGCCAGGCCTGGCTCCTGCGTAATGGCGGTAGGCTGTGGCTGGACGAGGTCGCGGACGACCACTGCCGGCACGCTGCGGGCGGAGGCGATACTGCATGTGGTGGGCCCTTATGTCCGGGCAGGGGAGCCGCTAACCACCGAGCACCGCCAACGACTGGCCCAGGCCGTGCGAGCGGTGCTCGAGCAGGCCGACCGGCGTGGGTTCCACTGGCTGGCCGTGCCGGCGATCTCGACGGGGATCTTTGGCTTTCCCCGGGACGAGGGCGTGCGGATTATCGTCGAGACCTGCGCGGATTTCTGCCGCCGGGACCGCCGCCCCGCGCTGCAGGAGATCAGGCTGGTCAACCTCGACCAGGCCACCGCCGGGTGCGTGCGCGCGGCCCTGGCCCGGGCCTCGGCCCGGACGTAGTCCGTGGAGGGGGGGGGGGAAAAGGAGCTACAGGTTCGTGACGCCTGGCGGGGGCAGGCAGGGCTAGCGCGACACTGGCATTAAAGTAGCGTAAAGTCCGGGAAGGGGGGTTCCCCAAAAGCCCGCAGGTTTCAGTCAACCGGTCCCGGCCTGGCTACCAGACTGTTTTTCTTTTTACTTAGAACGGCCTCTCTCTCTTCTCTCCCCCCGGCGGCGCCGCGTGGCGCACGCGGCCCCGGGCTGCCGCGGCCGCCTAATCCGTATAGTGTACCTCCTCTGAGGCCAGGCCCCGCGAGGCGCCGTCCCGGTGCGAGAGCTCACAGTCCGGCAGGCGCTGGAAGGGCACCCCGCGCCGCGGCCGGCACTTGGCCAGTAACAGGTACAGCAACAGGCCGGCGCTCCCGGCGCCGAACAGCACCTGCGCCAGCAACACGAACCTGTCCTGCCCCGCCGCGGGGGCCGCCGGTACGGCCACTCGCACGGTGGACAGGGGCCCGTCGGCTGAGCTATTGGCGAACAGTACCCACCGGCCGTCCTCCTTCGGCCCTGGCTCGGCGCCCAGCTCGTGGGCGGCTAGGAAACCCGCGAGCGCGTCGTGCGCGGCGCTGGCCGCGACGGGGGCCAGGTCCACTGACTGCCAGGGACGGGACGGGCGGCTGCGCAGCTCGGTGAGCTGCGCGGTCAGGATCTCGACGACGATGGCCTCGCCCGGGCGCGCCGCCACCAGCGCCCCGGTCTCGAGCGAGAACAGCGCCTGCACGGAGCCCTCCTGCAGCTCACGGAGAGGAGCCAGCGCTTCCAGCCCCGCGTCCACATACAGGCCGCCGTACCGCAGCAGGATAAAGTACTGCAGGAAGCCGTCGGGGGCCTGCGCGGGCTCCAGCGCTAGCTCGCGCTCGTGCTCTCGGACCAGGCAGTCGCGCTGGAGCGGGCTCCACACCACGTGCAGCCAGCCCGGGTACAGGCGGCTCCAGCTCAGGCTCGTGCCCCAGTACAACGCCGCGCGCTCGGGATCTACTGTTCCAGGGGCGAACTGGTGCAAGAGCCAGGGGACGCGGCCGGGCTCCGGGCTCAGGGCAGACAGCTTGCTTTCGACCCCTCGGACCACGTCGCTGCAGTTCGGCCCGGCGGGGTGGCCGGCCAGGGCCCCGACGGCCCACAGAAGGAACATGCCGCTTTGCCCAGCACGCTTCTGCCGACCGCCTTTGTCTGGCCGCCGGCTGCTCCCCCCGCCGACAGCCCGCGTGCCGGACGGGGGGGAGACCCCTCCTCTCCCCCTCCTCCCCCCCCTTTCCCCGCCTCGTGCAGGGGCACGGGCCTCGGGGGCGTGCCCCCGGCGCCCCCCGGTGCCTGGGTCTAGCCGGCGGAACGTGCCGGGGTGGGGAGCGCGGCCTGCAGGCGGCAGGGAGGGCGGGGGAGAGCGCCCCCCCCCCGCCCGCCTTGGGCTGACAGGAGGCGAGAGGGGAAAGGCGTCTTAGAAAACTCCCGAACGCGTGCAACCAAGAGAGCAGAAGGCCAAGACCTCCATGCCACTACTAACGGTGGTGCTGGCCACTGCTACGGGTGCGGACAGAGAGGCAGGCTAGCGAGAGGCCAGGGAAAACGAGGTCGTGCTCGGTTACCAACCTGGTTTGTGTGTGTGGGTGCTGTGCTGTAGCTACCACGCTGGGCGCCAAGCTGGGCGCCACGGCCAGTGCGGCCGTGTTGTCCGGCACCCTGGCTACGACCGCGGGCGGCGGGGCTGCCTCGTGGGCGCTGTGGAGCGCGGCGGCGGTGCTACTCTGGACCTCCTGCTGGGGCCTGGCGTGCCGGCTTGCCAACGCCCTCTTCGCGCCCTCCTCGGGCCGCCGCAGCGTCCGCGCCACTTTTTCTTATTAAAAGCCCGGCCCCCTGAAAACCTCCGCACGGCCGCCAGCCAAAGAGTAGCCACGAAGATCGCTAAGGCCGACAAAGTCAGCAGATTCCTCCCCCCTTTCCTGGGGTTAGCCCGGGCTGCAGTAGGAAGGGGGCGCCCCCCCCCCGGCACAGGCGCCGCCGGCCTCGTCAGCTGCACCTGTCAGGCGTGTCTGGCAGCACCACCCGGCCGGTCTAACTTGTGCAGTCGCACCGGCCTGCCAGCCCAACCTGTCTGGTGGCACCGGCCTGCCAGCCCAACCTGTCTGGCACCGGCCTGCCGCCAACCTGTCCGGTGGCACCGGCCGACCGACCCAACCTGTCCGGTGGCACCGGCCGCCGGGTCTGGTCTGCCGGTGGCACCGCCGACCGACCAACTGTCCGGTGGCACCTGCCGCCGGGGTCTGATCTGCCGGTGGCACCGCACCCGTGAGCGGACCTGGTCGGCGGTCGGGTGGGGGGGGGGTGCACAATGTTGGGCGACGGAAGGGAGAAGGGAGAGGGGAGAAGGAGAGGGGAGAAGGGAGGGGCGGTGGCGGCAGGGGGGTTGTGCGGGTGGCTGCCACCCGTGACCGGGTGATACCGGCCACCGGTGCCACGGCCACCTGGCACCACAGTTTGTGGTGCACAATGCCTTTCCCCCCTCTCCTCCCTTCTCCCCTCTCCCTCTCCCCTCTCCCTTCTCCCTTCCGTCGCCCAACATTGTGCGCCCCCCAGCCGCCGACCGACTCTGCTCGTAGGTCGGTGGTGCCACCGGCCAGACAGGACCACGCCGGCAGGTGCCACCTGACAAGTTCGGCTGGTCGTCCGGTGCCACCCGACAGTCTGGTTGGTCGCCGGTGCCACCGGTATGGTAGGACCCGCCGGCCGGCGCCACCCCGCAGGTTTGGCAGGTCGGCCGGTGCCACCGGTAGGATAGGACGGGTTTGGCTGGTGCCACCTGGCAAACCAGACCCGCCGCCCGGTGCCACCCGACAGGTTTGGCTGGTCGATCGGTGCCACCAGGCGGACCAGACCAGCCGGCCGGCGCCACCCGTCAAGTCCGGTTGGTCGGTCGGTACCACCCGGCAGGTTAAAGTATCCGGCCAGAACGGGGCACGGCTCGTGGGCGGCCCCGGGTGCAAAAACAAAAGCCCAGATTTTAAGCAGAAAAGTAATTGTACGCCGCTCTGCCGCAGCTGGCCGCCGAATCCGCGGCCGCTGCTGTCCTGTCCCTAGTAGATTGGTGCGGGGTAGCGGCGCTGGCCGGACCTGGGAAGAAGCTGGGAGTGTAAGGAGGAGGCCGGCCAGGGGGCCCTGCCGGTCTCAGGAGTCGGGGCCTGCGCACGCCGCGCGGCCGCGGGCCGCCCGCAGCAGGCGGGCCCTCTTGACTTGCACCAGGTACCGGTGGGTCACCAGCCGCAGGACCTCTTGTTGGTACCTATCCGATCGCTGGCTCCGTCCGGCCAGCAGTTCCGACCACACCTCCGCTCCGGCGCACGCCCGGGTCCCGGGTGGCAGGCCCCCGAAGGACATGGCCAGTGCTCGCTGGATCAGCGGCCAGTTGTCCTCGCGGACGTGGGCGTTCTCCAGCCCCCGGGGGCCCAGAGACGATGCGGTGGTTAGGGGGCGGGCCAGGCCAGTGTCTCGCAGCTCCGGCCACGACCGCCGGCCCCACACCAAGTGTACCGCCGCCCAGTACACGACGGCGGCTTGGGTGGAGCCGCGCTTGCTCTGCAGGCCGGCCAGCAACAGGTCGGCCACCTCCCGCGGCTCACAGGGCCACGAGTCGATTACGCACTGCACGCGGACTTCGAAGCCGGACTCCAGCTGGTTGAGGTGAGCGTTCTGCAGGCAGTTGCTGGTCTCGTGCGCGCAGGCCAGACAGACCGTCCGAGCTGAGCCCGCGGCGGCCGGCCGTGGGCACGGGCACTCGTCGAGGTGGCCGCCGTGCCTCGCCAGCCTGGTACCGCACTGCACGTGGAAGGCTAGGCACGCCTGGGCGCAGACCGAGACAGTGTCCGCGGAGACATGACGCAGGACCGCGGTCAGGGTGAGCCAGCGGTTCAGGCAGACGAGGCAGACGTAGTGGCCGCCGGCCGCGCCCAGCTCACGCAGGAAGCAGGCGGCGAGGGGGGAACGAGAGCTTGGCGGCGTGCCGGCGCGCACCGCGCGGTAGAGAAAGGCTAAGCCGCTCGCGGCAGCCGGTGGGCCGGGCCCGCGTCCGGGCCCGCGGTCGGGCTGGTCGGCTGCGCCTGGCCAGGCCCGCCGGCGGCCCGGTGCGGGGCTGGGGGCCGGCCGCCGGGTTGGCTCGTCGCTGGCGGAGGAGAACCGGCTGGCACGGACCAGCGCGCAGCGTAGCTCACGAGTACTTGGTCCGGGGACCACAGCGGGGCAGGGATCGACCACGAACGGTGGGCCAGGCCGACTGTCGGCGAGGCCGGCGGCGTGGCTTGCGCCTGGACGGGCCAGCAGGGACTACTAGCGAGGGAGTGGCAGGAGGTGACTAACATGGGCCCAGACAGGCTTTGTGCGGGCGCAGCGCAGGCCGAGCGCGCCCGGGCCGGACGGCGCGCACCCCCGGGGCCGGCGCGCGTCGAGGGGGGGGCGCCCGGGCCGGCGCGCTCGGCGGGCGTGCGCCCGTGGGGCCCCGGACCGCGCGGGGGGGGGACGCCTCCTCCCCAGCCCAGCACGTGCGCCCGCGGGGTGGGGACCACGCGCGGGGTGGGGGAGGGGGCACGCGGGCGCACGTGCTGGGCTGGAGGGGGGGCGCCCCCGCCGCCCCCCGGGCGCTAGCCCGGGGACCCCCGGTGGTCCGGCCCGTCGCCCACAGCGGCCGGCGGCGGTGCGGCCACGCGCCGGGGGGAGGACGGGCGCCTCCTCTTGGCCGCGGGCGGCCGCTCCCCCACGCCCCGGAACCGCACGTAGCGCGGCGCCCCCGCTGCGTGCCGCAGGGTCAGGGCCGAAGCCCGCCGCCAGTCAAAGCCCGCCGCCTTAGCCGACAGGAGGTACAGGTCCCCCGCGTCCAGGGACAAGCGGAGGCGGCGCCCTACCAACGCCTGGCGCTGGTACCAGTGCCAGTGCAGCTGCAGCGGCGCGCCGAGCCTGACACCTAGGACGCCCGGGCTGTCCGCGTGGCCGTGCGGGTACACACCCTGCCAGCGGCTGTCGGCGTACCAGAGGCCTTGTGCCGGCCCCAGCGGCCAGGCCTCGGGCAACAGGCCCTCGAGGCCGCGCCTCAGCCTGGAGAGTACCGGCAGCCGGCCGAACGCTACCGCGCCGGCCCGGCCGGCGGCGAAGCTCTGTTCCTGGTCGGTGGGCCCAAAGTGCAAGCGGCGCAAGTCCCCGCGCGGGGGACCCACGCACGCCGCCGCGCCCGGGGGATCCCACGAGAGTGCCGTCAGTTCCCGGACCAGAGCCCCTGCTCCGCCGGCAGGTAGGCCTAGCCCCAACGCGTAGGAGCCCAGCTCGAGCGCGTGCTCGACGCCGCCCGGGATTACCAAGACGCAGGCGTCGGCCAGGTCGTCATGGTCCGCGGCCCAGCCGTCCGGCAGCCCTTGGCGCAGGTCCAGGAGCTCGGCCTCCCGGCCTAGCTGCGCCAGCCTGGCCTGGAGGCGCCGTAGTTCCCGGAGGCCCAGGCGGGCCGCGGGGCCTGTCCGCGGGGCCCCAAGGTCAAAGGTCACGGCCAGCGTGTGGTAGGCGGGGAGGGCCGCCGCGCCGCCCTCCATCTGCCGCGCGGGCGGGCCGTGGCGGGGGCGAGAGGAGAGAGGGCCGATTCTGGGGGCCGATTCCGGGGGCCGATTCCGGGGGCCGGGGTGCCGCTACGGCGGACCCCTCCGCCCGCCCCCGCGGCCTCCCCCCCTCCCCCGGCCCCCACGGCGGCGCTCGTGGGCGTCGGCCCGGCACCGACGTCGGGCCGGGGGCGGGCGGGGGGGCCGGAGGTGCTGAGGAGCCGGCCACGCACGGCCACCGGCGAAGAGCGCCCGGGGGGGGGAGATTCCGCCCATAGCTGGGCGCCATCCCCCTTCCTGTTCCGGTATGCGAGGGCACGCAGAGCAAAAGCCCTTTGCCGCTTGGGCCACACGGTTTATTTTTCAGGCAGCCTCACGCGGGGCTAGAAAGTCTCACTCGTTTTCTACTGGCCAGGTTTTCGGCTGCGCCTTCCCCCACAAGGAAAGGGTCTTGGGTCTTTGCTCCCCTAGTACTGACCTCGGCGTACTACTACTGCTACTACTACTGCTAGTACTAGGACGAATTTCAGGGGGGCGAAAGGATGGCCAGACGCCGGAACCCTCAGAACTGTGTAAACGTGACTGGCCCCGGGGACTGAACAATGTGCCTGTCTCCATGACTCTTGCGCCTTCCATCCGTATCCTATCAGTGAACTCCTTGGCTTTGTCTAACTTAGACCGTTTTGACGCAGTCGCAGTCTTAGTCTCCGAGCGCGGCACAGACGGCAACGAGGGGGCACTCGTCCACGCAGCCAGGCCCGCGCTGTTACGGCCTGCCAAGGCAGAATTCCGTGCTGACACAGCGTTGCTGCTGCTGGGCTGTGGCACAGCACGATGCCCGTCTCTGGGACCGTGTACGCTGGTATTATCACTGGCTTCAGCAATACTCGTGAACGTGTTTGAGACGTCACTGTGAACAGGGTGTAGCCGAACTACTCCATTACGCGGGACGTGGAAAAGAGTTTTCGGCGATTCCAGCACCGGTAGTACGTTGTTTTGCAGTGGCACGGATTTAGGCGGCACTGATTGCTGACCCCTGTCGGCTGCGCCATACGGCACTGGCCCCTGCGCTGCTTGCGCTGCTTGCGCCGCCTGCGCCGCTTGCGCTGCTTGCGCGTGCTTGTATCCCTCCAGGAAGGACTGCAGATGCGACAGGCCCCCGTACGAGTTTAGGTAATCTACGACCGCTGCCTGTTTGTCTGTCCCTTCTTTTTTCTGCACAAAGCTGGCATAAGTCTTGCAACGCCGGCAAGAAACCTCGAAGGAGCCGATGAGTGCTGTGAACTCTTCCTTCTTGAGCCTCCCGACGAAAGTCCCTATTTCCGTATCGCGCTGCTGCATGGCACCTCACTAGCGATAGTCAAGGGCGGGTGCGCGCGGGGGCGGCGCTGGTAGCCAGGGGGGAAGGAATCGGGGAGGGGGGTCGACTAGCCTGCGGTGCGTGCCGTTGAGGCGGGGGTGGCGTTTGTATTCTCTCTAACCCCCCCTCCCCCCCTGGCCCTGGGCAGAACCGTACCGGCTGCTCCCTCCCCCACGCCCCCCCCTCCCCCCTCCACGCGCGCCCCGGCGCCACCAGGGGCGGAATTCGCGGAGAAGGGCAGGAGAGAAGAGTGCGGGGGGCGTGTTGTCCTCCCCCGCCCCGTGCCCTGGGCCGGTGGGCAGGCGGGCCTGGTGCGGGGGCCGCGGCGGCTAGGCCCGGGGGGGCGAGGGACAGCCAGCCCCCGTGGCCTCGCTACCTCGCCCCCGCCGTCCTCCCTCGGTGGCGGCCGGCGCCGGCGCACGTGCGTTCGAGTCCGGGCAGCGGCGGCCCCCCGCCCCAGCGACGGGCCGAGGCCTCGCCCGGGGGGGCGGGCGCCCCGCCGCCCAGGGCCCCGCGCGCGCGAGCCAGGGCCCGGTCGGCCGCCCGCAGCAGTTGGTCGCATTCCTGTACGAGGTCTAGGCACGACGACTCCAGCGTGCCCGGCGGGGCCGGACCCGGGCCGGCGGAGCCCGCGTGGCCGGCAGGCAGGGGGGCACCCGGCGCGTCGTCCATGGTTTGGCCGGGGAGGAATGAGCGGGCGATGACCGGCCGCTCGGCCCTGTCCGCCCCCTGCCCCGCCCGTGCCCCCCCTTCCCCAACCCCGAGGGGAAGAAACGAGAGAACCCCCCCCCCGGGAGAGCAGGAGGCGGAGGGGAGGGGCAGCTTCCTCCCTCTTTCTCCCCTGCCTCCAGGCCAGGCTGCGGGAGGGCCGGCAAAAGCGAGCGGCGGCGAGTAGTAGGTCTTGGCAAAGGAGGACCCTTAGCATGCCCTGGCGGAGCACAGCACAGCTGTGGGTTCTGTTGGCCTGGTGGGCAACCCTGGCCCGGGGTTTCTGCCCCTATCACCCATCCGGTGCGAGCACGGCCTCACCTAGCCCGGCGCCTGGCCCGGCGACGGCGCTGCTAGAAATCAACGTGACGGTCAGCGGGGCCCAGTACACTATCCCGGCCAGCGGCCTTGGCTTGGCCAGGCGCCGGACGGGCCAGCAGCTGGCCGCCGGCTACACGGTGGCTTGGGGCGATGGCTCGGCGCCCGGGTACTGCCAGCACGACGGCGCGCCGTGCAACCACACGTACGCTAACCCCGGCACGTACTCCCTCGAGCTGTCGGGCCCGGTCCTGGGCTGGAGCATGCTGTTTGCTACGACCACGGTCTGCCGGGACTACTTCGCTGGTGCGTGGAACGATGGGTTTGCGAATACGTGCCTTATGTACGCGGGCGAGGCCAAGTACGAGGTGTTTAGCTCCTGGTCCTCGCTGTTGGGTGGCAACGGCATGTGTAATTGGTACGTGGGCGCCCAGAACCAGGGCACGCTGGGGCTGGACGCTCCGCAGGTCTGCTGCTTCTGCGGTGGCGGCGAACAACAGCCAGGCGAAGAGCCGGGCGCTGCTCTGACCGCCATTCGCCGCTGGGGGCAAATCGAGCTGCACCCGACGGCGGGCCGCCACTTGCAGAACCTGGCGTCGCTGACGTACGTGGCGCCCCTGCCGCCCGCGCCGGGCCTGACGTCACTGTACCGGTCCTTCAGCGGATTGGACTCACTGGCCGGGGCCCTGGACGTGTCGGCGCTGGACACGAGCCAGGTAGAGGACCTCGGCTACGTGTTTGCCGAGTCCTTCCTGGCGGAGCCCCAGGGCCTCGCGCAATGGCAGGTGGGCGCCGTGCGCGACCTGTCGTTTGCTTTCGCGCAGACCGGGGGCCGCTTTGTAGGCGTGGAGGGCTGGACCACGAGTGCGCTGGTCAACGCCACGGGCGCCTTCAGCCACGCGGTGGGCTTCGACCGGGACCTGAACGGCTGGCACGTGTCGGGGCTCCTGGACTACCGCCTCATGTTCGCCGGCGCGACCAACTTTAGCCACGGCCTGCCGTCGTGGTGGCAGTCGCTGCCGGGGGCGTTCTCCGAGAGCGACTGCACGAACGCGCTGCGCGGCACGAGGCTGCAGCGGACCGCGGGCCTGGCCTCGGCTTGTGGTTCTGCTCACGATGACCTGATCCTGCGTTACCAGACCACCTCAGACTGTGGTGGCTCGTATCGTCCCGCCTTGCAGTTCCTGGACCCGGGCGTGGCGGGCGTCAACGGCCAGACGGCGGGTAGCCACAGCTTCTCGGTCGACTTCGGGCTGGGCGGGGGCTTCGTGTCCTGCCAGCAGGCAGCCGGCACGAGCACGTGCGCCTCGCCCGTCAGCTCGGCACCTTACCTGCCACGCCAACTGCGCCTCCGTGGCGTGTTGGACGGCCTGCAGGGCTTTACCCATAAATGCGTGCGTATCCTAGAGGTGTCCAGCTGGGGCCAGGTAAGCATGACATCGAGGTTCTCTTCCTGGTATGCTTCTTCTCCCAGTGATCCGCGGTACAACTGGCTCTTCAACGCCGGTGCAATCGACGACTGGTCGTACCAGACCCAGTGTACCTACTTGGCCCCGATCCAGGGCACCCGCGCCTTTGCCCACCTCGACGACTTCAGAAGCCTCTTGTATAACTACCGAGCTCTGACGGGGGACATTGGGCACTGGGACATACCTCTGTCCGGCAATCTCTTTGCCTTGCTTTATTCCGCCTGGGCTTTTAACCAGCCCTTGTTCTGGAATACTACCGGGGTGACAAACATGGATTCGGTCTTTGCGAACACGCGGGTCTTCAACGCGGACCTCAGCGCGCTGGACGTTAGTGACGTTCAGTCGTTTAAACGCACGTTCGAGGCTGCCAGAGATTTCAACCAGCCCCTGGCACACTGGAACACCAGGCATGCCACGAGTCTCTACCGGATGTTTGCGGAGACGAAAAAATTTAATCAGGACATTAGCAGTTGGGACGTAAGTCAGGTCCAGTATTTCGACTCCATGTTCCACGACGCGCAAGAATTTAACCAGCCCTTAGCTGGCTGGAGGATTGCAGCTCCGAGCAGCAGCATGATAAGCATGTTTAAGAATACTCGCAAGTTCAACCAGCCCCTGGGCGCCTGGAATATGTCAACGGTGTACGACATAGGCTACCAGTTTGCCAACGCCAAGGCCTTCAACCAGGATCTCAGCGGCTGGGACGTGCGGTCACTTCACAGAGGCGATAACATGTGGGCCAGCAACCGCCACATCTTCGACGGCGCCTGTGCCTTCAACCAAGACCTGAGCGCCTGGGACGTGCCGGCGTTTGTACTGGAAGTCTGTCAGGATTTCGTGCAGTCGGGCTGGTTCACGTTCGCCCAGTTGCCGTACGTGGCTTGCCAGCAAGCGTATGGCGCCAGTAGCTTTACGACCACAAACCAGCAAGACCGGCAGACCTACTGTGCCAGTCTGCCATAGCCAGTGGGGGACCCGCGGGGGACCCGTGGGGCACCCCCGGTTGGGCTAGCACTAGCTGGCCTAGGGGCTTCTCTCGCCGGACGCGCGGTTAGAGAGCTTACAAGCAGAAGGCCCCTGCTCCTTTGCTCCGGGAGTCGGTCAGCTGGGCAGCGTGAGCGGCGAGTGAGGAGAGGAAGGAGAAAAGAGGGCTGTGCACGCCGCCCCCCCCGGGGGAGGGGAAATCCCGATATTAGACAGGAAGCCAAAAGGGGTCTGGCGCCTCGTCCTCACCCCAGTGGTTTGCCGCGAGTTCTTAAAAGTCAGGCTCTGCAACAGAAACCTGGTTAGCCTTAGCACCCCGGCCACCGGAATACGACCAGGGGCTATTACAGCGCCAGAACTCTTTGCTCCGTCAGGCCTTAAGCCCCCGGGCCGGTGTAGACTACGCGGGCGCGGGCGAGCGCGGACGGGCCCCCGCGTGACCAGCGCACGTCCACCTCTCGCGCCCCCCGTCGCTGCCGCGCACACAGACGAGGGGCGGAAAGTTGCCGCAGTGCAGCAGGTACAGCCGCACGGGCGGCGCGCCGGGGGGTGCGCACAGCGTGAGCCGCCAGCAGCCCGGCCCCCCCGCGCCCCGCAGCACGACCACTCGGTTCAGGGGGCAGAGTCGCAACAGCCACGCCGGGTCGGGGGGCTCAGGGGCCCGGCACTCAGCAGCACACGCTGCACACACGGCAGCGCCAGCCCCCGCGGGCTGCGTAGCGCTTGCCACAGGGCGCCCTGGACCTCGCAAGCTACCTCCGGGGCCAGCCAGGGCCGGGCGGTCTGTAGGCAGGCCAAGCGGTCCGGCTGCCCGAGCGAGACGCCCGCCCAGGGCTGGTAGTAGCCGCGGGCGAAGAGATCGTGGTCCAGCCCGTTCGGCCAGTGCAGCCCCTGGCAGTGCAGCAGTGTGTGCCGGAAGAAGGCCGGCGGGGGGCCGGCAGCAGCAGGGGCGCCTGTGCGGTGGGCGCTAGCCCCAGGAGCCACAACTCCCGGGGCGCGCGGCCCGGGTGGACGCGGAGGCGCCCCGCCCGCTCCGGGCCCACCCCTAGCAGCAAGGTGTGCTGCGGCGACAGAAAACGGAGGCCCAGCTCGTCCTGGCCGTCCACGGCGCCCAGCGCGGCCGTCAAGTCGTACTGGGTCTGCGAGTCGCGGTCGTCGTCTTCGATGACCGTGAGAGCGCACTGGCCCCGGACGGTGAGGCTGGGCAGGCCCCAGCCTACCTTGGTTTCCGCCAGGCGCGGGCAGTCTACCAGCACGACCCCGGCCGGCCGGGGCGCCCGGGCAGCGGCGAACGTCGGGAGGAGCAAGCCCTTCAGGGTAGACAAGCCGCAGTCTTCGAACCACAGGTTCTCGGCGGTGGTGGAGACAAACCGCGGGCGCTGGCAGCCCCGCAGGCACAGCTTCAGGGGCGGTGGCTCCGGGCACAAAAACACGACCGTGTGCGCTCGTGGTAGCACCAGCGTGGTGTCGGGGGCGCGGGCCGCCGGCGCCGCCCTCCGCCAGCAGCGGGCGGCGCAGCCCGGGCGGGGGCTGGGGCGCAGCGACACACGGCAGTCCAGCAGGGTGTCCGAGACTCGGAGGCGAGCGCCCAGGCCGGGCGCGCCCCGCCGGCCGTCGCGTCCGTGCACTGGAGCCACAGGGTGCGGAGCCGGCCGAAGGCGGCCGGCAGCAGAGTGAACAAGGCCTGGAGATCCACCCCGCCCCCACCGCGGACGTGCAACTTCTCCACCAGGCCCGGCCGGAAGAAGTGGCCGGCCCCGCCGGGGGGGCGCTCGCACAGCTGCCGCAAAAAGTCGGACACGTAGGCCCCCCGGCGGTCGGCTGGGCCGCGCGGCAGTCGAGCTCCAGGCGGCGGAACCAACCCTTCGCGAGCCAGCTGCACCACACGGCGGGGGTAAAGGCGCGCTGTACTCTCAGCAGGCGCTGCGCGCGGCCTTTCGCTGCGCCCCAGCACCCCCGGTCCGGCAAGAGCGCCAGCAGCCCCCGGACGTGCGCAACGAACACGGCGGTGGGGGCCGCGCCGTCCGCGTGGAGGCAGGCTACCCACGCGTGGCCGGGGGCCGGGCGGTTGCGCAGCGCCGGGGCCGCGGGTGGCGGGGGGGGCGTCCCTGCCACACCCACCCGGTGGCACAGCGCGGCGTAGTACTCGTCGGTGAGCCGGTCGCGCTCCGCCGGCGGCAGCTCGGCCCTGTCTAGGACAGACAGGAACTGCAGGCCGCCCGGTGTCCGGCGCCCGCGCAGGCCCACCGCCTCTCCGCGCAGGGACGCTAGCCGGCTGCACAGGCTGGTCCACCCGGACCGGTCCAGTGCGTAACAAAACAGCAGGTACGACAGGACCACCCGGCGCACTAGGTGGAGCAGCAGGAGCAGCCTGGCGTCGTCCAGCTGGGTGCGGGAGGCGCCGCTGAGCCGCAGGTGCAGCAGGTCCGGCCCGGAGAGCAGGCCCGTGCCACGGATGTGTTCGGCCGCTACCTCCAGCGCCGCCTCCCGCGTGGTACGCAACGCGAGCGCACCGGGCGGGGCCAGGGCCGGTCCGGCGGCGCGGAACATGGTGGCGTGGGGCCGGCCGTGGGGGCCAGCCATGGGGGCTAGCATAAATCCGTCTCCCCCCCTTGGCTGCCCCACAGTTTCCGAGGAGAGAGCGTCTCCCCCTTGTCCCGGGGGTGGCAAGTGGGTGTCGGCACGCGCAAGCAGTCTGGGGCGTGAGTGGGCGTGTGGGTGCCGTGCGGGGGGAAGAAGGAGGGAGAGGGAAGAGGGGACAACGCCCCTCCCCCCTTGGTAGCTCCCTTCCCTTTTGTCCCGCTCTTTTTGGCATGCCGTGTGTCAGAGGGGGCCGCGCCGGGGTTCTTCCCCCTTCCCTCTTCTCCCCCCGCTCCGAATCCCCGTAGTGCCTCGTACTGCGGAAGAATAGTAAAAGCCCCGGTCTTCCCGCCCACCCGATCGTCATCGGTCCTCACCGCAACTAGCATGCCGGCCGTGATCGGCTGGGTGCTGGCGCTGCCGCTTGCCAGCGGCTTTTGCAGGTTCCAGCTGACATCCACACCATCGCCGACGCCCTGGCCCGGACACAGCACGACACAGAGCCCGACATGGAGCACATCACCGAGCCCGATGCAGCGCCTGTCGCAGAGCCCGACGCAGTCGCTGACACCGAGCCTGTCGCAGAGCCTGTCGCAGAGCCCGACGCGGTCGCTGACACAGAGCCTGACACAGAGCCTGACACAGAGCCTGACACAGAGCCTGACACAGAGCCCGTCGCAGAGCCCGGTGCGGTCGCAGACACAGAGCCTGTCGCAGAGCCCGGCACAGAGTCCGGCACAGAGTCCGGCACAGAGTCCGGCACAGAGCCTGTCGCAGAGCCCGCCACAGAGTCCGGCACAGAGTCCGACACAGAGCCCGTCACAGAGTTCGACACAGAGCCTGTCGCAGAGCCCTACGCGGTCGGCGACACAGAGTCCGGCACAGAGTCCGACACAGAGCCTGTCGCAGAGCCCTACGCGGTCGGCGACACAGAGCCCGTCACAGAGCCCGTCACAGAGTCAGGCACAGAGCCCGACGCCTACGCGCAGCGGCACTCCGTCGCAGTCGGTTACGGGGTCGGTGACGCCTTCTGCCTCTCGGTGCGTCCAGGACGGAACACACTGCTGCGGGGCTGCTTTTGACAGTGCGTGTGGCCAGCTTGGCGCCAACTCTAGTTGCTGGTACTCCACCGATTTTACCTCTCCGTCCTCGTGCGACGACAGCAGTTGTACTACGGGTTGCGGTCGGAAACACCCCTTCTTCTCTGGTTGAGCTAGGCTGTCTGTGCATGCGCCTTTTTTGCTTTGCCCTCTGCCCTCCCCACGAGCTTTGTGTTGGTCTGCAGTGGGCTGTGTCACCAGGTCTCCACTCAGCTACGATCCAGTATCGCCCTGCAAGCCCTGCTGTCCCGACCTCGGGCTGGGTGAATTCTGTGGCTTCGGAGATTTCGGTGGTCTGGCCTGGGCAGAACAAAGGTGTCCCTAATGACTCTGTTTCTCCTCACTATCGATTCTAGAGCGCCAGCGGGAGAGAGAGAGAGAGAGAGAGAGAGAGAGAGAGAGAGAAGTACTGGTCTGGTGCGAGGGGGAGAGAACACAGGCACCTTACACGAGACGCACACCACCTGCCAGCACGAGTGAGTGCATGTTGTACAGGCGCGTGCGCGTATATTCTTGATCTCCCTGGGGTGCAGGTGCCTAAACTACTCTATCCCGGGCTTCGGTTCCCCGAGATATGCGCTCAGTTGCGTCGAGATAGACAAGAGTTCGAAACAACCGACAAGCCAGTGTTACTTCCAGGGGAGCGCAGTCGGACGGGATCCGGTTAGCCCCTGCTGCCAGAACGGATCCCGCTGCTGCACCCCCGGCTTCACCGACACGTGCCTGTACTGCTGCCAGACCTCGACTGAGTGCTGTGGCGCCGACTTTGCGACTTCGTGTAGGCAGATCTCAAACGCGGCTGATCCGTACGTCTGTTGGTACAAGAACTACAGCAGCTCGCTCCTGCCCCTCGGCGCAGGGGTCTGTAATACCGCCAGCCACCCTGGCACCTGCGCTATGGGCTGTGGTAAGACATGGCCTCTCTTCCCTGTGCCAGGCCCGCGGCCTCCTGCCGGAGCTTTGGTGCAAGCCCGGCTGCCACGTGTGCTGTGGTCTTTGGTTGCTGGCAGGCGCCCGTAGCTAGGCCAACACTCACGTTCAATGGTTGCTCTGGTTTGTTAGCGCGCTGCGTCTCGTCCGGCTCCTCCCTGGCGGCCGGGGGTGTCTGTCAGCCCTGTTGTCCGGAGCTCGGGTTCGGCGACCTGTGCGGCCCGGGCCTCGTGGGCACTACCGAATACAGGTGCCTCAACTACTCGATCCCCGGCTTGGGCCAGGCGAGATACGCGCTGGCCTGCACCCTGCTGGACTCGGCGGACATGCAGCCGCTCTCTCCGTGCCAGTTCGAGGGCAGCGACACCGGTATAAACCCCGTCCCTTACTGCCTCCAAAGCGCGACGAACTGCTGCGGCGTACCCTTCGGGGGCAACTGTACCCAACGCAGCTCTGCGGCACGGAACGTTACTTGCTGGTACTCCGACGGCTGGGTCGCTTCTCCCAGTGACCAGGGCTGGGCCCCCCAGGCAGGCACCTGTGCGGAGCCGCGGGTGTGTCTGTCGGGCTGCACGGACGGGGACCTGGCTGACATACTTGGTCCTGCTCTCGCCCCTTTCGCACCCCTCTCTCTTTCTCCTGTGGCAGAGCCACGTGATTGTGCGCCTGAGCCGCCCGCACGGAGCGGGGCCGTTAGGCCGGCCCGGCTTCCTGCACCTAAACGCCTAGCTCGCTCCCCCTCCCCCCCCCCCCCCCGCGCCTTGCTTCCTGGCGCCGGCCCCGCTGGGGCTGACATCGTCTAGAACATACCCACCTAGGCGCGGACAACTCGTCCGCGCCCGCACACACGCAGGACACGGCCGCGCCGGCACATTCGCACGCATACACAGGGGCCAGCAAGATTTGCGTGTGCTTTTTGCCGTAGGGACCCCTATGGACGGATGCTTCCACTACGCCAGTCAATACTCGGCGGGTAACATCCTGTATAACGGTGGTGGTACCTGCGGCCCCTGCTGCAAGGGCCTAGCAGAGTTTGACCCATGCGATCGCGTGAACCCTGAGTTCCAGTGCTTGAACTACTCGATCCCCGGCCTCGTCGACACCTACGCGCTCGCCTGTGGACCGGCACGCTCGGGTGTCGGCTGCTCTTTCCAAGGAGCCATGGACTACGTACTACCCGTACGCCTCAGTCCGTAGCACCGGATCTCCCCTCCTCTCCGGGTGTCACTGACAAGGCGGTGCGGAGGCCCGCCCCTCCTGGCCGCCGCGGCCCCACACCGGGCCCCGCGCCTGGCCTCAGTCGCGCGGGCCGGTCCGGCTGGGAGGAGCGGGCACGTCTGCGGTGTGGCAGGTGCACCGCGCCGCCGCACCGATGGAGCGGAGTTTTGGCTGGTGGCGTCCCCGGCCCCGGCCGCGCTGGATCATAAAACACTGACAGTCCACGCCAAGATTTTTATTGACACCGGCCGAAACCACAGGACGGCCGCCCTCTCTCCCAGGCCTCCGGGCAGCGAGAGGCTGGCACCGAGTGGCGGAGAGAGCTCTCCCCGGCACCGAACCCTCCGGACGCGGGGGGGGCGCCACGGAAGCGGCCAGTGAGTCAGTGCTCGGCGGGACGTTCGTGGCTAACAACCACCCGGCCGGGGCGGGAGCCCTCCTCGGGCCTGCGCTTGCCGTGGATCCCCCTCCCCCGAAACAATACGAGCCCACGAGCACCGACAGCGCCACCGGCCAGTCGCGCCGCACGTGGCGGAGGTGCGGGTCTAGGTACTGACGAAAGAAACGATGGAAGGGCTGCTGGCGGGCGTGCGCGGGCAGGCACAGCGCCCCCCGGCCCTCCGGCTGCTCTCTCGCCCCCGCGAGCTCCATCACCTCGAAGCTCTGGGCAAAGTGCTCAGGCCATTCGGCGGCGGCGGGGGCAGAGACGGGCACTCCGTCGTAGTTGGGGCGCACCCGAAAGGAGCGCAGGACGTAGCGGGTCCCGGCCCGCTGTACCGCGGACGCTAGCACGTCGCGTAGCCCGGACGCGGCGCTCGGCGAGGAAGGGGCCAGGGCGTCGAGGAGCAGCGCCGTGTCCGCCGGGGGCAGAGCCTGGCTGCCAGCGGCAGAGTGCGGGCCGGGCCCGTCGCCCGGCTCGAGGACACGCAGCCGCACCGTGAGTTCGTGGCGCCGGCTCTGGCCCGTAAGCGAATCTAGTTGGGCCGGCCAGAATTGTCCGTCGTACCACAGCCACAGCGCGTCCAGTGGCCTGGCCCCCAGCGCCAACAGGCGAACGAGCACTCGGAGCTTAGTTCGTCCTGCCTGCGCCGCGCCTCGTCGTGGGCCAGGCCGTGAAACACGGGCTCGAGCGCGCGGCGCACAGCCTCCGCTCCTGCCTGTCGCAGCAGCTCCAGGCAGCGACCGAGGTTGTCCTGCCCCAAGCTGCAGGCGGGCCAGGCGCTGAGGGCCAGGGCCCGCCCCAGGGCGTTGTGCCGGAAGGCGCAGCCGCACCGCGTGGCGCTGCCGTGCGGCTTGGGCCCCGTGCAGCGGGGGTGGGCCCTGGTGGCCCGGTGCTGCAGCACGCAGGCAAAGAAGGCCACCAGCTTGTCCGTGACGCTGGGGTCGGGCGCGCAGCCCGTCGACAGCGCGTGGCGCGAGCCCACCGCCAGCATACAGTCCGCCACCGCGGCCTGGGTGCACGAGGCCTGGGCGCCGATCGCCGCGGTGAGAGCCGCCTTGTTGAGGGACACTAGCCTGGCCGCCAGGAAACAGTCCTGCGGGCCGGGGCGCAGGGGCCACCTGGTCCGGGAAAACGCTCGGCGCTTCGGGGGCGTCCCCGGGCCGGCATAGGCCGCGAGGCGGCCCCGCTTCTTCCGACTTTTCAGCTCGTGGGTTATCACGGCTTGGAAGTACCTGGTCCAGAAGCTCGAGTGGGGCACGTCCTCCTCCGCGGGCGCGGAGCCGCCGCCGAGGTCGCTAAGTCCGGCAGCGCTAGACATGAGCGGCTTCGGCCGGTGCTGGCTTGGGCAGCTTCGGCCGCTCGTGCTTTGTGGGGTAGACTTACGCGCTGTCCGCTACCCTCCCTGCGCCAGGGCACGCACGCACCGCGGGGGGCCGAGGAGAGGGGGAAGGCGAACGGCGCCGCGTGCCCCCCCTCGGTGGCGCCGCGTGCCACGGGCGGCGCCGCGTGCTCCCCTCGGTGGCACGCGTGCCACGGGCGGCGCCGTGTGGCCTCCCCCCCGTCCGTGGGGGGGGGATGGCGGGCGACCGCGCGCGCCCGTGGGCTCCGGACGGGGGGAGGGCGCTCGCCAGCGCGGCGGCGGACGCGCGAGGCCGGGCGCGCGACGCTGCGCCGGGGGGGGGACGCCAGCTCCCCGTCCTCGGCCACAATTCAATTCCACTCGCTGGAGGCAGAGCCTATGTCTACCCTCTCGTGTACCGCCGACTTGCTCCCCCCGACCCCTCTTCCGTCTCCGACCGCGCCGGCGCGGACGCTGGCCGACGCCCCGGCCGGCGCCCCGGTGCCGGCGGGCCAGAAGCGCCGTGGCGCAGACGCCCGCCCCTCCACACCCCCGCCACCCCTCAAGCGGCGCAAAGCTGTCTTTGGTCGCCGGGCCAGTGCCGAAATGAAGTTTGCCCGCGTCACCGCCGAGGTGCACCGACAGCCACACCTGGCTGCCTATCTTGCCCGGCTCAAGGCCCAGTGGCAGCAAAAGGTCCTGGCTGAGGTAATGGCGTGCCTGCTCCACTTTGGGACCGGGGAGGCAGACCAGTGGGACACACAGGGGATCCTGCGGGACCTGGGGCCAAAGGGGGAGAAAGAGTGCGAGAGCGACGACGAGGAAGAGAACGGCTCCTTTTCTCACCCCCTGGCAGCGCTCTTCTACTTTGTGGATCAGGACTTTGACGGGTCCGGTGACGGGTGGGTCAAAGGCCGAGAGAGCTGGGGCTACGTCATCGCGAGGCTGGAGGCAGTGCCCCAGGAGGTACCCGCGCTCAGAAGGCCATCCGTGACCTAGCGCTAGGCAACATCTTCTCTTAGCACCCACCGTTCTGTTTGCTGAAGAAGGGCTTACGAGAGAGAGTTATTTTTTATTAAAAGCATCGTTCTGTTTTTGACAGCCAGGCGGGGGGGGGCGCCCCCCCCCCCTCAAGTGGTGTAGCGGCCCTGGCGATCGACCTGCCTCGGCTTCTTGGGGACGATGCTGTCGCGCCGGAACTGTTCGGCGCCCAGGGGCCGCACCGGCGGTAGGTAGGCTGCTCGCCCCCGTCCAGCCACGAAGACACGCGCACAATGTCGCCGGGCCGCACGCCCCACCAGCGAGCGGCGGGGTCGCCGCTGTGCAGGACGGGAAACTGCTCCTGGGGCAGCACCGAGTAGGTCCTGGCCAGCTCGCTCACTTCCTCCGGGGCCAGCACCCGGTGCTCCGCGAAGTACGGGCCGTGCGTGTCGGGCGGGAACAGCAGTTCGTCCTCGGTCCAGAACTCCACGGTCCAGCCCAGGCCGCGCGCGCGGCCCGCCAGCAGCTTGGCCACGGGCTGCCGCCGCTTGCGGTGGAGGAGCCAGACGGTGCGGGGGCCCGCCCCGTGCCGGTCCTCCAGGTCCTGCAGCCAGGCCTCGGCCGTCGCGCTGCTGAGGGAAGCCCCGCCCGGATCCTGTGCCCTGCCCCAGCACACCGACAGCGGGGGGAGCGGCTGGGCCGCCGCGGCAGGGGGCAGGAACGGCAGCCACTCACCCACTACGTCCCGTGGGTGCGACAGCCGCCGGGCGTAGCCGCGCTGCACCAGCAGCCTCGTCAGGTGCTCGGCTACGACGGAGCCCAGCCACCCACAGTCACACGCAGAGCCGTTCACGCACACGAGTTCGCTGCCCTGGCAGTCGGGGCAGGCGTGCTGGCGCGGGATGCGGGCCGCGCGGGAGCGGGCCCCCGGCCTGGCCGCTAGGCAGTCGTCCACGCTCAGCATTTCTGCTGGCCGGGGGCGGGCGGCCCCCCTGCCCCCTGAAGAGCCGGCGTGCGCGGGGGCGGGGGGAGAAGACACGACTCTCCCCCCCCCTCCTCCTGCCAGCCTTCTCCCCCCCCCTGGGCCCCGGACACGGGCGTGGCGCCGCGCCCGGGGCGCCCCGCCGCCTCCCCCCCGGGCGCGCGGGGGGGCGGGCCGGGCCAGCTCAGCCCCGCCGTACACGTGGCCGGGGGGCAGAAAGCCCCTGCTAGTATGGCACCCTCCGCCGCGCGTGCTGCCCGGCGCCGGGGCACGGTCAAGTACAGTTTCCAGGGGTGGCGCCGCGGACCGCTGCTGGGCAGGTACAGGCCGGGGCACGGCCGGCGCTGGACGGCCTGGGTGCCCGTCTGCCGGCCCTGCGCACGGAGAAGCCTCTTCCGGCGCGCCGGGGCCGCCACGCCCGGGCTGTGCGGGCGCCACGCCCGTCAGGCGGCGGACTCCGAGACAGAGACCGACCCGGAGACAGAGACCGACCCTGAGGAGACGGACGCTGACACGGAAGCGGGCGCTGGCACGGAAGCGGGCGCCGACGATCGTGTCGGGCCCGGCGGCGGCACCCCGCCCGCGGCGGATGCCGAGCCCCGCCGGCCGCCACCGGCGCTCGCGGGCGGCGAGCACCGTCCACAGTGGCTCCTGCAGCTCCAGAGCTGGAGCGCCGGCCTACGGCCAGCACAGGCGCAGTCCGGGGGAGGGGCGACGGGGGGCCCGACACGATCGTCGGCGCCCCTCCCCCCGCGGGCGCTACGTAGGCCCCGGGGGAGCACCCGCGGGCGCTACGTAGGCCCCCCTCCCCGACGCCCCCCCCCCCCACCGGCCCACGACCCACCCCCCGCGGCCCCCCGCCCCCTCCCCGGCCCCTTGGGTCGGCGGCACGGTACTACCACAGAACGCCAGCACCCAGCGGGCCACGATGAGGAGCTACGCACAGCGCGAACCCCCGGGCCCCTCCTGTTCCTGCTCCGGCCACCTAGCCGACGAAGGCCCCGCCGACTTCGTCCTGGAAGAGCACACGATTCGCTTCGGCTGTGGTTGTACGTTTGACTTGGCCAGCGGCCGGGCGCTGCGGCTGTGCGACCGCTAGCCAGGCCTCGCGCAGCAGCCGCGCGGGTTAGGGGCTGCTAAGCCCGGCCCTGACGTCGAGACCGCCTCGTCCTCCCCCTCACGCGCACGACGGGCGCGCTTAGCGCCGGTGCCCACGCGGTAGCGCTAGTCCGTCCACCGCGCACGCGGATTAAATTACCAAGCCCTGACTGCCACCCCCGCCTCCAAGCAGTAGGAAAGTAACCAGCCCCCCTCGGGGCTTCTATGCCGGGCTTGGCCTTTTAATGAGCCGGCGCCCCTCCCCTTCCTCACTCCGGTGCCTGGCCGGGTTTGGCCGCTAGCCAGACTACGCGACCCTCTCTCTCTCTCTCGCCCCCGGCGCGCTGCTGGCCTCTTCTCCTCGTCCCGCTCCGGTGCTGAACCCCCCCCCCCCTTGGGCCAGTAGAGTGTCCCCCCCTTCCCGTGGTTACTGTGCACTAGCCAGCCACGCCACCGCCCGCGGCGGAGGGGGGCGTCCGCCGGACCGGCAGCGCCGCGCGGCGCAGACCGTGACGACGCACAGCGCGAGCACGGCCCACGCCAGGGCCCCGCAGGCTGCCAGGCGCCTGGTGTACCGGTCGGTGCACACCAGGACGGGCGTGTAGGCCACGCGGCACTGGTAGGCGTCGTGGCAGGTCACACGGAAGCGCAGGGTCACGTCGGGGTGGGCGGGCTGGCGCAGGCCGGCGCGGCTGCTGACCTCGAGCACGTCGGGGGGGTAGAACCGCTCCTCCACCCGGGGCCCGCGCACGCGCACGGCGTCGTCCTGGTAGTGCCACTCCACCGCGCCACACGTGGTCGCGAGTACGCTCGCGACCTCCAAGGACTCGCACTGCGGGAACCTGACGAACGGTTGTACTTCGAACACAGTCGCGCTCTCTAGCGGCCCCAGCACTAGGTGGTGTGCGTAGGGCCGGGCGGTGAGGGCGGGCTCGGCGCACAGCGCCTGGAACAGAGGCCCTTGCACAGTCAGTAGTACTAGCCGCGGGCTGGGCCCGGCGCACCACACTGACCACAGGCGCCATAGCTGCAGCCGGGACATGACTGCTAGCACCGGCCCGGGGAGCCAAAGCCCCTCCCTCCCCTGGGTCCCAGAAGTTGCGACCAGGGGTGCGCAGTGCGTGTGCGTGTGGGTAGGTGTGTGTGGGGTCAGTAGGTGTCCAAGCAGGACGAGGGAAAGGGAGAGGGGGGGAGGGTGTGCGTCCTCCGCTCTGTACGTCCCAGCCCCCCCCCCCCTCCTACCCTTCGCCCTCCCCATCCCGCCGCTCACGAGCCCCCGCGCTGCCTTCCCTCCACCCCCCGCGGGGTTGGCACGGCCCCCCCGGCAGCCTCCCAGAAAGGAAGGAAAGGAGCGGGGCGTGGCTGACTGCTGTCCTTGCCTCTTGGCGGCGCTGCCTGCGTCGGCTTGGCTTCCTCCCTCAGCCGGCCGTGATGAGCGTCGCCTGGCTGGGTATCCTCTGGGCCGCCCTGGCGCCCCGCGCCGGGGCCTATTGTGTGCTGCCCCGGCGCGAGCCGTTTAGCACCGACCTCGTGCTGGAGCTGTCAGTGCTAGCAGGTGGCACGACCTGGACGCTGCCCATGGCCGGCGCCAACGGCGCGCGCCGCCGCCGCGCGGCGCAGGCCGGTGACGGCTTGGTGGTGTTCTTGGTGGTGTTCTGGGGCGACGGCACGCCGGCCCAGAGTTGCAGCTCTGCCGAGCCCTGTGCCCACACGTTCCGCGGGGGGGGGCTGTTTCAGGTTCTAGTAGCTGGTCCGGTTGTAGGTTGGGCCATGACACCGGAGTGGCGCCAACAGCAGACAGGGGGGTCGGGCTGCTGCGCATTATTCAGTGGGGTGGGCTGCAGCTGGCGCCCGGCACGGGTTACCACTTCTACGGCGAGGCCGCGCTGGTTTCGCTGCCGCCGTTGTCGGACCTGGACACCTCACACGTCACATCGCTGGCGTACAGCTTCGCGGAGCTGTCGCTCGCCGCGTGCTTCGACGTCTCGGGCCTGCAGACTGGTTCGGTCACTTCGTTGCGAGCGGCGTTCGCCGACTCCCCCTGCCTGAAGTTCGCCAACGTGAGCGGCTGGGACACGTCGCGGGTCCTGGACACGGTGTGGCTGTTCCGCGGCACGGCGGCGACCACCATCCCGGGCCTGGAGCGCTGGAACCTGACGCAGCTCGTGAACGCGACCGGCATGTTCGCAGCGGCGGCCGAGCTGCGCGCTGACCTGTCGGGTTGGAGGCTGGACAACCTGCGGGAGGCCGGGGGCCTGCTGGCCGGCGCACCACTCCTGGCGCAGGACCTGAGTGGTTGGGGGGCTAACCTAACGGCCCAATCCTGCCTGGAGCTGGTGCAGGCCTCGGGCCTGGCGGCCTGGCAGGCGCCGCTGACCTGCCAGCAATGGCTACCACCCCCGGAGGCATGGAGCCTGCCGTCGCCCCCGCGAAGCCCCTGGCTCTCGTCCAGCCCGGCCGCGAGCCCTAGCCAGACACCCGCGGGGCCGGGTCCGCCCTCGTCGCCGGGCGCGACGGGCTCGCTCACGCCCACGCCCACCCACACCCCCGCCCCCGCCCCGCGCCCGCCCCCCCACGCCCACGCCTACACCCTCGCCGAGCGCCACGGGCTCGCCCACGCGGAGCCCGATACCACCCACAGCGAGACACCCGCGGGGCCGGGCGCGACTGGCTCGTCCACGCCCACGCCCACGCCGAGCGCCACGGGCTCGCCCACGCGGAGCCCGAGTACCACCCACAGTGAGACACCCGCGGGACCGGGCGCGACTGGCTCGTCCACGCCCACGCCCACGCCTACACCCTCGCCGAGCGCCACCGGCTCGTCCACGCCTACCCGCAGCCCGACTACCACCCACAGCGAGACACCCGTGGGGCCGGGCGCGACTGGCTCGTCCACGCCCACGCCGACACCTTCACCGAGCGCCACCGGCTCGTCCACGCCTACCCGCAGCCCGACTACCACCCACAGCGAGACACCCGTGGGGCCGGGCGCGACTGGCTCGTCCACGCCCACGCCGACACCTTCACCGAGCGCCACCGGCTCGCCCACGCCCACGCCGACACCCTCGCCGAGCGCCACGGGCTCGCCCACGCTTACCCGCAGCCCGCCCGGCTCGTCTACGCCCACGGGCAGCGCGACCGCCAGCGCATCGGCGACCTGGTCACCCACGCCCACGCCTACACCCTCGCCGAGCGCCACGGGCTCGCCCACGCCTACCCGCAGCCCCCCCGGCTCCTCCACGCCCACGCCTACACCTTCACCGAGCGCCACCGGCTCGCCCACGCCTACCCGCAGCCCCCCCGGCTCGTCCACGCCCACGCCGACACCCTCGCCGAGCGCCACGGGCTCGCCCACGCCTACCCGCAGCCCCCCCGGCTCGTCTACGCCCACGCCCACGCCCACGGGCAGCGCGACCGCCAGCGCATCGGCGACCTGGTCACTCACGGCCACCCCGAGCGGTAGCCCGAGCCCCACTGCTACGGCGACGCGGACACCGAGCCAGAGCCCGAACTATTGCGCCGCCGGGCCCTCGGTCGTGCCCTTTTTCCAGAACTTTTCCGCCGACGTGTCGGGGCCTTGGGCGGCGACCTGCTCCGGCCTGCAGTCTACGAGCCGGCGCTGCTGGCACGCGTTCGACGGCACCGAGTACCCAGACCGAACCGTTCGCAACATGTACTTATAGCTTGCGTGGGGGGGCCCGCATCCAGCAAACTCTGTACCCCGAACACTGCGTCATGAACAAGTGGGGATCCGACTTGATCAAGGAACTGCATGACCTGGCGCCGGAGTTCTTGCCTGGTGGCCGGGAGCCACTGGCAGCCGAGACATATCTGCGTGATACGGCACACGAGCGGGTTACGCGGTACCTCCCCCGCGGTGCCCCGCAAAACCCCACCATCTTTTTTGACAAGGGCATGGACCGCTTCATAGACGCCAATTCAGCCATCTTTAAGAACGATCGCCAGACCGAAGTTACTAACGCCAACCCTAGACTTGGTGCACCGCCCGCTGACGTGAGCCTGACCCGGATCTTGCGCGCGAACGGGATCCGGAACGTAGTGGTCGCCGGCGTTGCCGCTGACATTTGCGTAAAGCAGACCTGCATCGACCTGAGGACGCAAGGATTCTTTGTCTGTGTCGTGGGGAGTGCCACGCGGCCATTCGACCGGCACTTTAAACTGACTGGCACGGGCGCACACCGAATCGTCGGGTACGTAAGGGACCTAGGACGGCAGCAGACTGCGGCACCCGCCAGGTCTTTGCCGGATTCGGTCTCGGCGGCCGCACGACAGCTCTACGCCAACATTGCTTTCAGGCTAAACGGTAACGAGGACATTATCCAGCTACTAATCGAGCGAGCGACACTGGCCCAGCAAGAGAGAGAAAAAAAGTGTTTCCCCTCACGGGAGTCCCACTGGCTTTCCAAGGCATGGATACAGGCCTTGGATAGTTACCTGTTTGCGAGGGGCGCGAGGCTGGCCGGCCAAGATTATGAACACTTGGGCCGACGAGAAACCTGCCTGTCGTTTGAGTGCGGAAAGCCCTATACCAAGGAGGAGCTAGCAGGCTTTGGTGATGCGCGTAGCAAGTACGCTAGGGTGGTGCCTACCTTTCCCCCCGCAATCGCTGCCTCTAAATACCAAGAAGCGGTGACTGCCAGTGCCCAATGCATTGTGGCGGTAGCGGACCTGTACATGCCGTTTACCTGTTCCATGGGCCCGAACCTTATCCTGTATTTCCCCGCCAGCACCGAGCCACTTGATAATCCACACGGAGTGTATCGGCCCAACGTATTCGACGTACCACCGGAGGCAAAGCAACAAGTACGAGGAGGCCCCAAGCGACTGGAGGGCGAACGAGTTCAATGCCTCGAGAGAGCGCGGAGGTTACTCCAGGCCAAGGTTGACTTTATGACCAGGCACGCTCTCGCCATCGCAGACTTGCTGCTCAAGAACATGCAACAGTACCTCTATGATTTTCCTGACGTGTACGACCAGGATGGCCAGCGACGCCCGGTGACCGAGGACGAAGCCGGACGCTTTTGGAGAAAGGGTGGGATCGCTGATGCGCGTAATGGCTCGAAGTGGCTTGACCCCTTTTGGCTCACGCTGACTGTGCGCAATATTGCAAAGCCAGCTAAGGAATTCTTGGTATCTTCGAGAGAGTGCAAGGACTATTATACGGTGCACGAGGGCCTCTTGGCGGTATACGAGAGCGCCAAAAAGAGTTGGCAGGAAAACGGTCGCATCACACAGAGACGGGCTCTGCAAGATCTGGGGTGGGACTGGCAGCTCTTTTTCCAGACCTACGTGGACTCCAGGCAGAGCGCGAAGGACGGAGAGAAGGGGCCGCAATTCTCCATCTGCTCTCCACACGCACAGTGCTTCCTTTACCCGACGTCACCCAAGGCGTTCGGAGGCAACCAAGAGTTTCGGCTGGCGTACGAGAGAGTCGTAACGCGCATGCAAGATTTTCTTAAGGCGTACGGATCCCAAGATGCTTCGCAGCCCAAAGCGTTCGTGGACGCCCTGGCGTGCCTACACATGTGCAACCAAGAGCTGGAGCCACTGCGCGGGTGATGAGACTACTACCGGCCGCGCGGGAGGGGGAAGGAAAGAAAGAGAAAAGTGTCCCCCCCGATGGCGAAGCCAAAAACATCCGGCTGCCGGCACCCCTAGCGTGTTCCGGCGGGGGCAACAGGTACAAAGACGTAGCGTGCAGCCAGCCGGCGGCCGCGAGAGCAGAGGAAGAGAATAGACTGGATAATTCGCGGCCCCCTTTGTTCCTTGTGCCGGCCAGGAGGTAGCAGCACCTTTTCTTCGTGTATTAAAAACAGACTGCCATCCTAGACTGGCTAGGGTAGGTAGGGCAAGTGTCCCGGCTCTTCGCACTCTAGCCAAGACTACCACCTCACTCTCTTCTTCTCCGGTGCCGGCTGTTCAGCGAAGAAAAGGGCCGGATGGCTAATTCAAGGCCTGCTGCGGGAGGCTGAGGTTACCACTGAATTTTTTTAATTAGTCTCAGACTTTTTGCCCTAGTTTCCTGGGCGTGCCCTCTAGCAGCCCCACTTCCTCTAGAACAGAAGTTCCTGCAACGCTCGCTGCGCAGCGGCGGACAGCGAGCCCCTGGCCACCGTTCGTTGCTGGCGCGCGGCCTCTTCCTCTGCGTCCTGTTGGCGTTGCTGCTCCAGGCGCCGGCGCTCTGCTTCCTGCTGGCGTTGCTGTGCCAGGCGCTGGCGCTCTGCCTCCAGCCGTGCCGCCTCCAGCCGTGCCGCTCGCAGTCTCTCTGCTTCCAGCAGTGTCGCTCGCAGCCGCTCGGCCTCCTCCAGCCGCTCCGCCGTCTCCCGGGCTGTTTCGTGCGGGGGGTCTGCGGCGGGGACGGCGGCCTCTAGGCGCCTCTTCTTGTGCACGGGAGAAGCCTTCTCCAGGGGAGGGGGTGACGTAGGGGGCACGGCCGCCGGAGGTGTTGCCGGAGGTGTTGCCGGAGGCGCGGCCGCAGCTTTGTCCAGCCTCTCTTCTGGCGTGTACCTGGCGGCCAGCTCGGCCTCGACGCGTTCCCGGTCCAGTGTCGTCACGGCCACCCGGCGGGCCTTGGCACAGTGGTCCCTGCGCAGGGCCGTGTCCTGGCTGTCGAGCCTGGCGTACACGAGGTAGTACACCGGCACTTGGCGGGGCTCGGCGCCCGTGCCACTGCCGCCTAGGCGCTGTACTCGGCCGACCACTTGGGAGTCCTGTGCGTACGTGTAGCCTGGCTCCAGCAGCAGCAGGCCGTCGGCGAACGTCAGGTTGAGCCCTACCCCGCCCGCCTTCTTGGATAAGAGCAGCAGCACGAGCCCGGGAGGAGGGGCCGGCGCCCAGAACAGGGCCTCGGCGCTAGCTCTGGCCTGCTTCGGAGTGTCGCCGCTGAAGTGCAGGACTCGCCAGGGGGGCTGTGGCACCGGCTCCATCTGCTGGCGCAGTCGCAGGTACGCCTCCAGTTCGGCCAGCACCCGCACCCACTCGCTCGTCGCGACCCAGCGGCCGGTCTGGTGCGTCTGGCCCCAGCGCCGCAGTGTCTGGTACACAAACTCGAACTTGGCCAAGAGCACCGGGGGAGGCAGCTCCGTCGGGGCGGAGTCCTCTGGCCAGGCCCGCCGAGCGCCGAGTTGCCGCAGGGGATTCTTTTGCTCTGCCGGGCTTAGGGCTGGCGGCCAGGTCTCGGCGTCGTCTTCGCCGCCGGCCCGCCGCACGAGCTTGCGGCTGAGGACCTCGAGTGTTAGCCCGGGGCTCAGCCTCTTGCGCTTGCGCCGCAGCGAGTCCACGAGCCGGACGCAGGGCCCGGGCTCTTCACTGCCCCAGGGCACCAGGGGATGACTGCACAGGCCCCGCAGCTGCGCCCGGAGCTGCCGGATGAGGCGCAGCAGCTGCGAGAGCCGCTGGCGCTGTGCGGGGCCGCGCTGGCGGCCCCTGAGCAGGGAGGCGTACTCGCGGCTCTGGAGGTTGAGGCTGGCGGTGACGCGGTCGTACTTGGCGTGTGCGTACCTGGGCCAGCCGTGCGCAGAGAGGTACTGGACCTGGTGGGTCAGCTGCGGCATAGACTGGTGGATGTGCGCCGTGTCCTCGGCCCGCACCTCGATACAGCGTGGCTGAATCAGGTCTTGCATGGCTGAGCGCAGGTCGGCTTCCTGGACGTCAGCCTCGCCCCCGTGCACTTGGCCTGTCAACAGGAACCAGGCCGACACCATTTCACGCACCCGGGCCTCGAACGGGGTGCCTGACAACAACAGCGTGAAGCGGCGGCCGCCTAGCAAGGGGTTGGCGGCGCCAAAGACTTCGGCGTACCGGGGTAGCTCGCCAACCTCGTTCGGGACCGCGTTCTTGAAGTGGTGGCTCTCGTCCACGACCAGGACCTGGAACAGGTCCCGGGCGCCTTGCCAGTCCGGGGACCCGAGCCGCTTCTTGAAGGTGTCGCACGTGCTGAGCACGAAGTAGCGTGGCGCTGCCCCCTGTCCTCCGGGGCGCAGGGCTCGGACCAGGTCGGCCACCCGGGCCGAGCCGTGGAAGAGCAACACTCCCGGCCGGCCAGGGTAGTCGCCCAGCCGCCGCAGCTCGGCGTGCCATGTAGGCAGCACGGCGGTCGGCACCAGGAGCAGGGCGGCGCGGAACTGCGGGTGGCACAGGAACAGCTCCCGGAGGGTGGCACAGCTGGTCAGGGTCTTGCCGTAGCCCATGCCGTAGGTCACAATCGCGCCGCCCACCGTGTGCGGATCGCAGAGACGCAAGATCCGGGCCACGCCCGCAGCTTGGTGTGGGTACAGCACGCGAGGGACAGTAGTAGCGCTCATCGTCTCGGTAGCTTCGAAAGTAGCTGGAGGACAGATTTCTGGGGCAGAGACGAGCGGCGCTCGGGGCGCCCCCCCCCCGCGCACGGCAGTCGCGCGCTGGCCAGCGCGTGCTGGCACGCGGGCCGGTCGCGCGCGCTGGTCGTGGGGAGTGCGCGCGTGTTGGGTCGGCAGCGACGCGCGCTGAGGGGGGGGGAGCAGGCCGTCCCGGCCAGCCGGCGCACGCCTGCCCGCACGCCGCCCGGCCAGCGGGCGCGCGCCGCCCGGCCAGCGGGCGCCCGTAGGCGGCGGCACGCCTGCCCGTAGGCGGCGGCACGTGCCGGCACTCCCCTGGCCGGCGGGCGCCCGTGGGCGGCGGCACGTGCCGGCACTCCCCTGGCCGGTGGGCGCCCGTGGGCGGCGGCACGCCTGCCCGCACGCCGCCCGGCCAGGGGCGCTGGTTGGCAGCGGCACGTGCCGGCACTCCCCTGGCCGGCGGGTGGTCGTGGGCGGCGGCACGCACTTGCACGCTCCCCCCCCCCCCCTCCCGGGGGGGGGCACCCCCTCCCACGGGCACGTGCGCCCGTGGGCGGCGGCACGCACCGGCTGGCGCCGACCCCCCCTCCCTGTCCTCCCCTCCCCAGGGCGCGCGCGAGCGGCGCGCACGGCGGGCCCGTGGCAGCACGCGGCGGTGCGCGCTCTCTCCTGACTGTGGGCACGCGCGGGGGGGGGCGGCGCGCGCCGCCGGCCTGGCCCCGGGCTGGACCACCGTGTGCTGCTCACAAACTCACTGGACCGCAGGCCAGTCAGACAAGCTAACTTTCCTACGCCCAGCCCACGACATGCTCAGTACCGCTGGCACCTATACCGTGCTGCACCCGTCGCACTCCCCCGTGAAGCTGATCTTTGCGGCAGAGGAAGAACCCGACTGTGCCCGCGTCGAGCTGCGAGAGAGCCTGCAGGCCCTGCTGGACTACGTCTGCGATCCGGCGCACGGCTTTCCGGCGAACCCCTGGGCCGCGCAGGCGCTGCCGCCGCTGCAACAGCTGCTAGCCCAGGCGGACTTTGTCGCGCACTGCGCCGAGCTGGACCAGCAAGAAGAAAAGCAGGCGGGGCACGCCGAGGGCCAGCTGCGGGACTTGGTCCAGCGTGCACCGGGAGTACGCCTGCCCGTCCTGGATGGCGTGTGGCGCAAGGGCGACTGGGACCGGCTCAGTGACCTCGTGGCCGCGCTGCACACGGCGACCGACTACTACCAGCATTTGCACGCCCAGCAGGAGGCGGCCCTGATGCACGGCCACGGCCTGCAGGAGGACGCGGAGCTCGCGGCGGGCAGCGACGAAATCACCAATTGCTTGTTGCAGCGCCTCCATCCCTACACACAGGTGGTGCAGGCGGTGCGTGCGGTGCTGGAATCGGAGCTCGGCGGGGCGGGGGCGGCGGCGGCGGCGGAGCCGGATCTGCCGGCCCGGAAGAAGGGCCGGGGCGGGGCAGCGACACGCACGCAGTGCTTCCTGGTGCCGCAGGCGCTGGAGGAGCTGGTGGTCCGCGTGCGCCCCGCCATACTAGCCCTAGCCGCGCGCCAGCTCGTGCAGCTGGACTCGGCCGAGCAACTCAAGGAACTAGTGCAGGAGCTGCGCACCGAGACGCGTTGGAAGCCCAGCCCCTGGGTACGTCGTTGCCGGCGGCGCAGGCCAAGGCGCTGGTGCGCAGCCGGCAGTTCTACGGGTGCTTGTACGTGGCGGCGATGGCTTCGCAGGCGACGGCGGTGGTGTGCAGCGTCGAGGCCATCAGCAACTTCCGCCAGCGCAAGGGGCTCCTGCCGGTGGTGGACACCCTCAAGCAGCTGCAGCACCGCGTGCTCGGCTTCGGCGCGGACCTGGTGGCCCGGCAGCGCCTGCTGTGCGTGTTGTACAGCTTTGCTAGGCTGTGGGCGGCCACCGGCCAGAGCCTGAGCGTGCCCGTGACAGAGCTGTACACGCTGGCGTTGGAGGCCCTGCCCCTGGCGCTGACCCCGGTGCTCCAGGCCAAGCGCACGGCCGGGCGTGGCGCCTCGTTGCTGCAAGTAGATCCCGTGAGCCGGGCCCGCCGCCTAGCCAGCTTACCGCTGCTGGGCTCCGGCCTCGGCGGCCCGGAGCGCCGGTGCTTTAGCTTGTCGCGCACTGGCCGGGCCGAGCCACAGACCCAGACGACGGAACTGCGCTTGCTGGAGGACACGGCCCGGGGGCGCCTGTACCTGCCCGTGTGCCTGCTTCGCGGCGCACTCTCGCCAGGTCCTGCGCACCTCGGCCGAACAGCACGAAGTGGAGTCTCTGGCGTGGGCACCCGACATGTGCCAGTGCTTCGCCTCGGAGCGGCGCTGCACCGAGTGGCTGCAACGTTGGTGGGACCGGCCCGGCAGCGAGCGCTTCGAGCTGGTCGTGGACGGGCGGGCCTCGTGGACGGGACTGCAGTGCGTCGACGCGCAGCAACACACCGACCAAGGCCGGGCACAACTGTTCGCGCTGTCGGTCCACCTGGGCCCGGCACCCGCGCCGCCGGCGAACGCGGAGGCAGACGACGGGGAGGAAGTGGAGGAAGTCGAAGAGATCGAGCCGGAGCCGCTGGATGAGGAGGAGTAGGCCTGACGACGACGACGCGACTCTGGCTCTCTTCGTAGCACTAGACTAGGCTGTACATTGACACCCCCACACGTAGGCTCTTGTTTTTAGCCAGGAACTTATTAAAAAGCTATTCGCGAGACTAGGTGACTTTTTCTTTCTCGCTCTCTCTCTCTCTCTCTCTCTCTCTCTCTTTCTTTCTCTCCTTCCAGTGTCTGCCGGCCGATGCCCGGGGAGCGAGCTCCGTGCCGAGGCTGCACTACCTTAGCGTGGCTCTGGTGCCCACTTCTGTTCGTGCTCGGTGATCGCTTTGCTCGCAAGCTGCCGGACCGCTTCAGCGTCATCTTCCACAGGCCACCGAGTGTCGGCGCCAGGGCCGAGGGGCCACAGGGTCTCGAGGCAGCAAAGCAGGGCTGGTTCTACTTCCGCCGGTACCTTAGCCGGGGCAGTGTACCTCCGCCCCCAGACACTTAGGTCTGTGTCCGGATCGTCCTTAACGTCAGGCAATTCCTTCCAGCCGGGCGTCTCCCGGAACCTCTTCGCTAGCAGCTGGAGCACCCCCCTGCGCCACCCGGCGGCCGGCTCCAGGCCCGTTGGCGCGAAGGCCGCGGCCAACAGCCAGGCCCCCGCCCGCCGGAAGGCTAGCAGCTGGCCGCGCCCGCCGCGGTACTCAGCCTGGACCAGGTTCTCGAGGGTGCCCGGATTCAGCCCAGCCGCGAGCCGTTGAAGCTCGGAGTTAGGCTCGGGGCAGTGGTATTGGGTCAGTCGCTGCCGTAGCTCAGCGCAGGCTAGGCGGAGCAGGCCTGTGTTTTCTACTGCCTCCTGCACGCCAGCCAGCAGATCTGCACCGATCCGCGAAAACTGCAACCCGCGTGGATATGGCAGCCCCCCTTGTTCTAGCGCCACCCGCTGCCGGCTGGTCAGGACGCCCTGTGCACAGAGCAGGCGCAGCCGAGCGCGCAGGTGCAGCGACCCGGACGGTTGGAGCACAGTGTAATGCGTAGGCAGGCTAAGCAGAGCTGTCAGCGCGGCGGAAAGGGGTGGCTCGTCCGCTGCTCGGTTCTGCCCACGGGGGGCAGAGTTATTCCGTACAGGCGCTGCAGCTCCAACAAGAACAGGCCTGGCCAGCACGGAGCGCCCGCAAAGAGCCGACGTTCGACTTGCAACGACAACCACGCAGGGTACACGGCCTGCAGCTTCTCCAGTACCTGCTGACCGGTTCCACCTGTTGGCAGCTCCGTAGGCACGGCGGCCGGCCCGGCCGGCGGGGAACGTTCGGTCAGGGCGACTGCTAGGCCATGGTCCTTGACGTCGATAGTGAGCTCGCTGGCGTCATAGTTCAGCCAGCGCCGAAACCAGGCGGGTAAGTCGTTTGCTGACCAGTCCAGGCTTAATACTGCACCCTGGAGAGCAAAATGCACCCGGGCTGTGATTTCACGAAAACCCTGTACTTGCAAGGACACAAAAGCTTGTGAGATGTCAAGCCGCAGGCGGTCGGTCCAGGGGCCAGCCACGCTCTTTAGCTCCAGCAAATCCTTTTCCAACTGGAGCCCACAATGATACTCGGTGAGTGTTCCTGCCTCCTCTGGCGCCTGTACTACCAGCCTCTGTAGCTTCCGACAATCAGCCACCACAACGGGCTTGGCTGGAGGTAAGACCAGGCTCGTTAGTGCCTGACAATCCGACACGATCACGGTATCGTACCGAGCCCTTGCCCCGGCGAAGTGGACCTCCTCTAGCGCAGAGTCCCTCGCGATACGGACCTGAGAGTTCTTTTCTTGTGGCGATTGTCTACCCTCGCGGCTGCTGACCCCGTGGATACAGTCGCAGCCAATCAGCTCGAATTTGTGCGGTATTGTAGGAAAGATTAGAGTGAACCTCCTTCTCGGCGAGCCAGTCTGCTGTGGCATGGTCACTCTGGTGAAGGAGAAGTCCGTTACCAACGGTAGAGTAAGAGTGAGTTCTGTGTTCCAATCATACTCGAAATGGATATTCTCTAGCTCCACCTGGGTAGCCCCGGCGAGCAAGGCCAAGAGTTGCGCCGGCAGTACGAGCGCCCGCTCCCGGCGATTCTTAATTGTGACAGTGCGCATGCAAGGCCACAGCGACTGGAGCTCTTGAGAGAGAACCAAGCCCGTCAGAAAACCCCGTATTCTAACACAGCCAACAGGGTCATCCACGTAGAGTTCGAGACATAGGTTCTGCTGCCTAGAGACATCTCTTTCGGCCCAGGCCTTTGTCACAGGTTCTATCATGTCTTCCTCACTGTTCATAAGCCCGTTCAAACTTTCCATTGCATCTTGCCACGTGTCAGCGAAGTCGTCCGTGGACATGGCAAGAAAAGGCCCGGGAAAAAGGAGAGAAGGCGTTTTCCTGTTCTCTGTGTGCTGAGGCCCCGCGTCTTGCTGTAGAGAGCTCCGCCTGGGGGGGGGGGGCAGGCGCATCCAGCGGGAGGGGGAGAGAGGAGAGAAAATTCCCCTAAGCGCACTCTTCTTTTGGCTCTGGCCGGGGCAAGAAGGGGAGGAAGAAGGGGCGGCGCACGGAGCGGACCCTGCCCCCCCCCCCCCCCCTCTGCCTACCTACACTCCCCTCCCCGTCTCCCCCTCTCCCGCAGACGACCGGCTTCTCCCCTCCTCCCCCTCCCTCGCCCGCTCCCAGCCACGCACAGGAGCTGTACGGCCGTCGTGTGAATAGGAAAGGACACGTACCACCTTCCTTACCACCCGTCGCTTCGCGGAGGCCCTTTGCTGAGCAACCAATACCGCGACGAGCTAGCATGTGGAGCACTGTCCTGTGTGTGTTAATCCTGTTGGAGCCTGTCCCTGCGTCAGCCCTTCCACTGTGCCTGTGGCTAAGCACGAGCGGCTTCGAGGGGGGCCAGCGGCTGCCAGCCCCAGAGCCCGGCCTCACCAGCACCACGCCACCGGCCGGGGCGGGCAATGGGACCACGAGCACCGCGCCGGCCGGCGGTGGCGGTGGGGCGACGACGACCACGAGCACCGCCCCGGCCGGCGGTGGCGGTGGGGTGACGACGACCACGAGCGCCGCGCCGGCGGGTGGCGGCGGTGGGGCGACGACGACCACGAGCGCCGCGCCGGCCGGCGGTGGGGCGACGACGACCACGAGCACCGCCCCGGCCGGCGGTGGGACGACGACGACCACGAGCACCGCCCCGGCCGGCGGTGGGGCGACGACGACCACGAGCACCGCCCCGGCCGGCGGTGGGGCGACGACGACCACGAGCACCGCCCCGGCCGGCGGAACGAGCAACGGGACCGCCGCCCTGGTCGGCAACATCGAGTGGTTTATCAATGACACCTCGGTGCCACTCGTGCTGCCGTTCGAGCCCCCGGCCCCGGGGACGGTCCGCCGGCGCTTGGCCCAGGCGCCAACCAACTATACCGACGAGGGCTCGGAGGTCGACTGGGGGGACAACCAAACCTCGTGCTGCTATATACCCTTTGTGCCCTGCGCTCACAACTACTCGCAGCGTGGCGTGTACGACATTCGGATCACCTCGGAGGCCGCGCCGGGCTGGTCCCTGGCCCACACCGACCCCATACTCGCGGCGGGCCTGTTGCGCATCCACCAGTGGGGCCCCGTCAGCCTGCACCCTACCCTAGGGGAACACTTCCGGGGGGCCTCCTCTCTGCTGAGCGTGCCGCCGACCCCGCCACCCCCCAGCCCGCACGGCCCCCTCCGGTCGTTGGCCAGGTCCTTCGAGGGCGCGACACTCTTCAACAGCTCCCTCAGCGCATGGGACGTCAGCTCGGTCACTTCCTTCGTCGGGACCTTCCGTGGCGCCAGCAGGTTCGACTCGGACCTGGCGTCCTGGCGCCTGGGCCCCGCTGACCTGGACCTGAGCTCCATGTTCGAGGGCGCGCGGTCCTTCAACCGCAGCCTGGCCGCCTGGAACGTGAGCGGTGTCGTCACTATGCAAAGACTGTTTTTCGGCGCTTCGTCGCTGCGCCAGGACCTGTCGCGCTGGGACCTGGCCAACCTGGCGGCGGGGTCGGGCTGCCGGGACATCGCCGATCGCACGCGCGTGAGCCTGCGGTTGGGAGAGGCCTGTAACATCTAGCTAGCAGCTACGGTCCGCCAGGACAGGCTGGGCGGGGAGGAGCTAGGGGCTACGACCGGGCGCCCGCCTGCTTCTTTTGCGGCTAGGCCCCTGACACACCGCGCCCAGAGGACACAGGCTCCGGAGAAGACAGACCCCCCCCTTGCCTAGCCTACGGGGCCACTGGTCCTTCCTAGCCTTATCCTAATATTAAATGAGAGCTGCTGCAGAAGACTTTTAATTTTTCTCGGGCCCACGCTGCGCGCACCCCCCGCTTAGCCCCCCCCCCCCGGGGGGAGAGTGCCGATCACCGGGGTGCGCCCAGATAAGCCGTGACAAAGGCATGGCCCCCCCCCGCTCGGCGCGACTGCCTCCAGGAACGCCTGCGTCGCGGCCAAGACGTGCTAGTCGAGCACACACAAGTGATTAAGCTGCAGCGACTGAGGAAAGAATACAAACAGTGCAATCCGGATTAAGAGCTACTGCCGCGCCAATGCGCGTTGCGCTACAACAAAAAACAGAATTTGTGCAAAGTGTGGGAACAAGACTGTACTACGTGACAAAAGAAATGGACGAGGAGCAATTTCAACGTTTGCTCCTACCGCGGGGATCGGCCCTCGATCAAACGGCCGGCCGGGGCGACGCACCGTCGCCTGTGCGGCAGGTGCCAGACTGCGGCGCCTTGATTCGAGGCTGCTTCGAGCCGGCCGACGGAGATTTCTTTGTGCGTTGGCTTGCGCAGCAGGTGCGGGCCTGGCGCCGTACAGGATCGCCCTGTGCAGGAGCGCCCCGAACGTGGGTTTGCCTTGTGGGCCAGGTGCCCTTGCTGCTGAAGCAGATCCTGTGGTCCTTCTGCCGAATTTTAGGTGACGAGCACGTGGTGGTCTTTCGCGATGCGAAGGATCACCACTCGGCGCGCAAGAACGCGGAGCTGCAGCAGAGCCTGCTGGTGGTGGTGGATGGTTGCTCTAGGCAGGCGCATGAAGGCCAGCGCAAGGAGCTGCTCGAGGTACTCCGTTCCGACCGCAAGGCACCTGGCAACGAAGGCAGCAGGACGAGGCCTATCAACCTAAGCTATTGGAGGCAAGTGTTGGTGCTGCCCGAGGCCAACTGTGAGTCGTTGTGGACCTCGGACCAGTTGCGGCAGGAAGGCCTGGCAGTTACGCTTGCTCGGCTTGCCGCGCCCGCATCATCAGAATCTTTGACCGACGTGCCTTCGTCGGAAGAGCTCGCACGGTACTTGCACGCTTGCATGTTGGAGGACGTGGCACTGGGTGGGCCGCCGGCCCGCCAAGCGTCGGCACGAGCAGTGGTTGTCGGCGTTCCGCAGAGATGTTGCAACGCAAGAGAAACTACCAGGTTTGGATAAACCAGTTGAGACAGCGCTCCCTCACGTTTTTCGCGTCAAGCAAGGAAAGAACAAGGGACTGTTTGCCATACGGCCCGGGGATCTCGTGGCAAGCTTCGAAAGATTTCTGGATCTCGGCAAAGGGGAACTAAGCGAGCGAGCCGAAGAGCGATTTTGGGCTCGCTTGCAGGAAAGCTTTCCGGAGCTGGACCTGACGAAGAAGCTTGCCCACAATATATACGATTCCAGTGGGAAAGGTGCTAAGGGCTTGTTGTTTCCCTACACAACGGATGTGCTCTATCCAGAGCGGGATAACGCAGTCGAGAAGCCAGGTGGGGGTTCCGAAGAGAAGAGTTCAACCCAAGCGGCGCCGCACGAGGAGGCGCGACGCAACAAAAAGGCCAAGAAGAAACGAAAGCGCGATAAGAAAGAGGACAGTTTATCCCAAGCGGCGCCGCAGGAGGAGGCGCGACGCGAAAAGAAAGCCAAGAAGAAACGCAAGCGCGATGCGGAAAGTTTAACCCAAGCGGCGCCGCACGAGGCGCTGCGACGCGGAAATAAGGCTAAGAAGAAAGGCAAGCACGATAGGGAAGAGAAATAGGGCAAAGTAAAAAAGACGCCTACCGATCACGAAGGCAGCGCACAACAAGCTACCGCGCGACCCCTCGGGCGTGTCCGATCACCTCTCGCGAGGCGCGCGGCCGGCAAGAGCTGCTCAGTTGGTTTTTCCAAACCCCAACATCCCGACGTCGACGGACTCGCGATTCGTCTTCTGGTTCAATAATTAAACAATCTTTGGATCGTAGGGAAATCCACAGTCGGTGCGCGGGAGCGCCTGATCGACAGCCAGAGTCGCCAGCCACGCTCGTTTCGTCGAGCTGCGCTCCGCTGCTGTCCTAGCCGGACACGCACGTCCAGCTGGCTGCTCCTTACCTCCTTGTGCCACCACACGGTAAGACGCAAGCAGGGACGGCCTGTAGCGCCAAGGAGTCCAAAGCGTGCAACCAAAGCAGCCGGCAGTGGATTTGCTTGCATTAGCTCCTGCTTATGCTACAGTGATACAGCTCTCCGTCAGAGCTCGTGCCCTCCCTCTGGCGCCCCGCCCAGGACCTAAAAAAACAATATCCAGTGTGGTCATTGTTTAAAAAAAAAATTGTCGATTGATTTTGGAATGCTCTGCTACCGCTAACAAATGGAAGGTGGTAGTGCTCCACACACCCCGCGTTTGCACACCATCCTAACCCTCTTGCGAGACCACGTACGGGGGAACGGACAAGACGGGCAGCGAGTCGGCTCACCGACTATAGCCACCCTCCCTTGTAAAACCCAGAAAATAAGAAATCAGGCAGTCGTTTTTTAATTTTTTTTAAAATAATTTTGTCTTTTTTTTTTTTTTGCTTGGTCGAGCGGCGCAAAAGAGCCTGGCGGGGCAGTGGATGGGGGCTGCATACATATAGATCGCGAGGGGAGAGGCGGGGGGTGACGGACAAGACGGGCAGGGAGTCAGCTCGCCGGCTGTAGCAACCCCCTGCAACTGCCCTGTAGCACCGATGCTACCCTGTCGTCGTCGCCCACGAGCAACAAGAATGGGTTAAAAATTTATCAATTTCAAACTTATCTTTCTATAAGACAGTAAAGAAAATTTTATCCATTGAACTTTATTTAACGCAAGGTAATTATGAGGGTGGGAGAAGATTGATTTCTCTTGCTAGAGCAGGTTGCCTTCGTTTTGGCCTTTCTCATAGAGGCTTTGGTACTCCTGAATATTCCCTGTGGAATCTGCACAACTAATGAACATTCAGAACTACATGTCTTTAATGATTGTGCTTAAACAATGCCTATCATAAGGTCCCTTCAACTGAAATATTTTGGTTCGACCTTTTCTCCTGATGGTACTATTTCTAGTAACCATTGGACATCTTTGTTAGGCTCTTGGTCCTTAAACTCCGCTTTTCACACAAATGTTATCAGGGGTTTTCTGAAGGACTTCCATGTAGCCATTAAAGAGCTTTTATAAGCTCTAGAGGTTATCATAAATCATGTATAGGTCGCTGGGTTTCTTGTGGTTTTTTTGGAAATGTGGAGACTTGGATTTGTCCTTCATATTGGAGCCTTCTTGGATTCTGACATTTTAATTAGAGATTTTAGACTTTTCAGTGCATTTAGATTGTAGCTTGAAATAAGTCATCCCAGTAGTCCTGCTTCTGGTTTGTCTTTAGGAGTACAGTTTCCGTAAAGGAAACTGCTTTCCTATTAAACTTCTACTACTACTATATATAGGTCGCTGGGTTTCTTGTGGAGGTTTTTTGGAAATGTGGACTTGGATTTGTCCTTCATATTGGAGCCTTCTTGGATTCTGACATTTCAATTAGAGATTTTGGACTTTTCAGTACATTTAGATTGTAGCTTGAATTAAGTCATCCCAGTAGTCCTGCTTCTGGTTTGTCTTTAGGAGTGTAGTTTCCGTAAAGGAAACTGCTTTCCTATTAAACTACTACTACTACTACTATCATCCATCCCAGTATACTACTACTCCTCTACCTCTGGGATAATAGGCAAGAATAAAACAAGGAAGAGAAAGGACAACTATATACAAGGGTAGAAAAAGAGAAGAAACAGGTTCAGTGGGAGCGTCGTGGCGCGTCCCACAGGCGCCGCTTGGCAGAGTCAATTATACGCGCATTGCCGCGCGCAGTTTCAGCCGCAGACATAGCACGAAA
>WBZZ01005006.1:65000-67500 GCA_019918135.1 Paulinella micropora
TCAGAAGAGAGGGGGGATAGAGATGGAGAGGAGAGAGAGGAGTATACGTATACAGCCGATGTAGAGTCGACAGGGGGGGGTAATGCACAAGAAGCGAGTGCAGGTCAGACTGGAGGATCTCCATTGACAGAGGCAGAGAGAGAGATGGAGGATGGCCAGAATATCCCAAATACATGGGAACAGTTGGCTACATATGATGATGAAGAGTCCTTCTTCCTTAACTACCCAACCTATTATAAAACACACATCTACATTCCTTACGAGAAAAGGAATAGACCAGGACAAGGTCAAAGCAACCTCCTGATCGAAATTCCCGGCCTTGCGAAGCCTCTCTTTAACAAAGTGAGGTTTGAGCACGAAAGAGTGCCATTGCAGGATATCAAGTATGGCGACACTCTTACACTGTGCGACATATACGACATATCTGCAACACTCTACGCTGCTGTGCTCGTTGCGGAATTTTATGAACGCACAAACATACAGTGGAAAAATAAACGCACAACTGCAGCATGGCTGTCTGTCTGTGGTGTCCCCACGGATATCAAGAATCCAGAAAGAAAGTTCGAAGGTAGAAACCAAAGTGGCATTGAGTTTGCACTTGAGGCTTTTGTAACTGCCTTCACACGGGCTTACAACGAAATGTACAAAGCACTGAAAGACAACACAAGGCAACATCCTGTTTACGAGGAGGTTGACCAGTCTTGTCAGGTGCTTGAACGCCTCACACAACTCCATAAGGGCCTCTTTGAGGGGAAGGAGCAAAAACCAACATGGAAACAATGGGCCCACACGAAGAATCACACTCTCATTAAAGGCCCTCTCACAACAATCCCAAATAATAACAGAGCTGATAAGTCTTCCATGAGAGAAAAGGCACACTTCCTCTCTAGTGCCGCAGGGCTTGCACAGTTCGTGACTCATCTAGCACGACAGGTGAAAGAAGAAGAGACGAGACAGAAAGAGGAGAAGGAGCAGAAGGAGAAGATAGCTGTGGCAATGGCAGTAGCACGGGTGGCTCGGCTCCACCTACCACATCTAACCCAGCTCCCAAGAAAGCAGGAGGAGGACCCTCAGGAGGAGGACCCCAAGGGGGAGGGACAGTAATTAATTTGACTGACTCCCAGAAGAAAAAGCAGGCGCTGCAGGCAGCCAAAATCAAAATTTGGGGAGGGGGCCTTAAGCTCTATGTTATCACTGCCAATGAGGCTGACATAGAGAAGACCCTCATGACTAAGCTCAATGAGATGGACAGATGCTTCCAGCAAAACCAGTGTGAGGTGGAGCAGGAGTATGAAGTCCTAGAACATCTCTGTGATCGATCCCTCCTTGGAGCTGGTTTTGATCGTATAACTTACGAGAAGTACAGAGGAGAGGAGGAGCTAGCAAGGAAAGGTGGACATGCAGAGATGAGTTGTACTCTGGCCATTGCTGCCCTCATTCGATACTTTAAGGCAAGTGGATACCAACACTTGTGCACTGGCACATTGATTGGGTTTGAAATTTTCGACTTAGTATCGGAGCAGTTGCAGTCTGTCACTCAGCTTGCATCTGTCTTAACAAATGTGGGCACCCAGTACACTCTCTTTTATAACCACAAAGCCATACTCCTATATTTCCTCAGTGCTTTGCACGTCTACAACAAAAATAAGCTCACACTGCTCATGCAAGACTGCAAAACCTTCGACAAGGTAAAGCACTTGAACTTTCTGGAGATGAGCGTCTTTGAGGCCACGACTAAGGCCGTGAGCCCAAAAATGTTGTGGACCGAAGTAATGACCGCTTGTCAGAGGCTCGACAGCCAGACAGCATCCTTGATTGGTTCTGCATCGGCTTCTGCTCAACCGCAAGCCGCACATACGCAACGATCTCTAGGAAAGCGACCAAGAGAGAACAGTCGTGAAGCTAACATACCTTGTATTCGTTGGTGAGCACGGGCACAATGCTTCAAACACACAAATAAGAAATGCCCGTACAACCACGATGTCGAGCACACCCGCATCCGAAACACACTCCTCAAGAACGTACGGTCGGACGAAACCAACACCGTCGCCGTTCTGCGCCGACTGCGCAAGGATCAGGGGTGGAAGTTACAGGATGTCGCGGACCATGACCACGAACTAGCTGACGCGATCGTCTATCTATCTATCTATCTATCTATCTATCTATCTATCTATCTATCTACCTACCTACCTACCTACCAACCTACCTACCTATCTATCTATGGTTATGCAAAAAGATCGAGGCCGCTAAGACCACAAATTCAAACAAAACAAGTTGCATTAAAATTGCTATCTATCTATCTATCTATCTATCTATCTATCAATCTATCTATCTATCTGTCTGTCTGTCTCTCTTTCTATCTCTCTACTGTGGACACGTCTATCTCTTTCTACACCATTATCTATCTACACGTCTATCTATCTATCTACATGTCTATCTATCTTTTAATCCAATGCTCTACCTCTCTATATATCAATATATCCATTGATGGGTGACAAAG
>WBZZ01005006.1:72500-100000 GCA_019918135.1 Paulinella micropora
ATCTTTCCTAGAAGAAAAGAGCTATGTAAATCAAACCCGAGTATCGGTTGGGCTCTGCCTTTCATTCCCGTTGTACGTCGCGCGCATTACAAAATGCAAATTTGAGTTTGGAGTTTTTCGAGTTCAAATTTGAATTTGAATTTTGAACCATCTCCTCCCCCCCTTCTATGGCGATCTGCCATAGACGTACAACGGTATGACCATGATGCTGTCGTACCATCCCGTCGCCTTGTTCTTCCGCAGTGCCTTTCCGGGCCTCTGACCCGCATATGCAGTAGCTCTGGTCCACCCTAAGGATCTATGATCCTGAGATTACCGAGAAGTTCCCAACTGAGTCGATGAGAACCTCTGGGCAACCTCGTCCATTGTTGGAATGACGGGCGCTATGCCAGTGTCAAAGGTGCCGTTCGCATATTAGGCGTTGTTTGTTTGGTTAGGTCGTCTGCAGACATTTTCTTATTGCCACCCGGCACGTATCTACTTCGCTGCGGCGAAGGTGTAAGTGTCTAGTGATATATACAACCCGCTGATCTGGGTCTGAAAACGCGTCTATGCTTAAAGTTAGTCGTCGGAGCATTCATGCTCGAGGTAGTCCATAAACTCCTCTTCGCTAGACGGCGATGGTCGTTGCCACCTCCAGGCGGGTTGTTCCTCCGCTGGTAAGTCGATCTCATGGTCTAGGCGTGCCTTCCATGCCTTCGCCTCCGACCAGGACAAGTCTTCCCCGACTACCGAATGCTGTGGTGCGGTATACCTCATGCCTGGGTAGAGGTCTCTAATGATTCCCCCCAGTCGGTATTCGTACTGTTGTCGCCAGTACGGCCACTGATGCCGATAGTGGTAAATATAGTCTGACGCCTGAGTCCGACTGTGCCATCGAAACTCGTCGTTTTGAGTGATTCTGTCCCAACCCAGTTTGTATTGGGCACTGAGCCGTCTACCCCATTCCTCGAAACCTTGCACTCGGGCTCGGTATGAGTTGGGTACGTTCTCGTCAGGGTCGGCCAACTGGTTGCATTGGCTACGCGGGATGTCTCTGGGTCGCCGCTCCTCTTCAGGCCCTGTGTGTAGTCTAATTGATACACACTTGCCCTTGTTGGAACTAAGTTACGGACCGGCCGTGTCAGATTAATGGTGTCGGTAGAGCAGTTACTTATGATCCGGCCAGTCAGGCTACGTGGCGCACCTTGTTGGCGCCCTTTTCTTATTAAAGTTGTAGTACTGCTGTTTGAGTGTTGTTGCTATCATAGGTCATTATATTAATAATAGTGGTCTAACAGGTTATCGAGCCTTGATTAGCGAACTCTGCGTTAGCAGCTTTAATCAGTTGCACAAAGTCTGAAAGGAGAGGCACTAGGCCTTCAACAGATAAGTGCAAGGGTCGACGTGCAGTAGGCAGTCGACAACATTTCGTGGGTTGGCTGAAGGCACCCACCTCAAACGTGCCTTGTGGCTAGACTGCATAGCACAGACACACCAAACTGCTTCATCCCTAATAATAATTTCCCCATTTCTATTTAACCGTAGGAATTTATTGATAGTTGAGACTAACTCCTATCTTCCGCACTTTGGTCCAACAACATGGCTTACCCCATGTTCGGGACATCGTTAAGCAAAGGGTTTAAAATGGACCCACCGCCATTCAATAGCAAGGATCCGGACTGGGATAATTGGGAATACGGATTCCTAGCTACTATGGCTATTTACGGATAGGCAAACTCCCACCCCATAAGAGACACCCTTTGTATTTGCAAGCAAAACAGACAAATACCTTTGACTCCCTAGACACACCACCTAACGAACCTGTCCGATCTCCAGAGGCAGAAAGAGAGGTCACTGAACAGGAACAGGGAAAGAAGAAAAAGTCTGTTACCGTCAAGAAAGAAGACAGTAGCTCTTCCTCCAGCGCCTCACCAGCTGTCAAACAAGAACAGAAATCTAGTTCCTCATCTAGTTCTTCTTCCACCTCACTTCAACCTGTCATTTCGTCTGCATCAACAACAGGTGAAATTCCCATTCTAATCACTGAGTCTAGACCTAATCATATTTTCGCATCCTTGTCTACAGACTGATATTACCAACAGGTAGAAGAGAGAAGAAAGATGAAACATAATCGCTTTATTTTTGCTCTTTTGATTCAGTCCTGCAGTAAGGACAAGGAAGCTATGTCAGTCATAAGAACAGCTGGCACTGATGGAGTAGGGTGCTTTATGGCGCTACGGAAACGATATGGGGGTCTTGATTTGATCAAATGGAAGGAACGTCAAGATTTTCTTCACTACTCCTACCCAAAAAGGATCCATGACGTGAGACCGTGGCTCACTGCTTTCTAATCTAACTTGACAGACCAAGAGGCATGAAAATGCCTTACCCTGAACTTGTCAAAATAGAGATGGTCATGAAAAAGCTTGAACACTTGACCGAGTTTGACAGTTACCGTAATAAGGTCACGAGCTTCCTTCCGGGAGAAGGACCAGGTTGGGAGTCGTTCGTCAAGGTAGTAGAGCAGATAGCACAGACGGAGGAGTCGAAGTCTAAGATGAAGAAGCTCTATGCATCCGGAGGTGGTTTTCGCACTTCCTTGTCAAAAGCTCACTCTGGGTCCGGCACACGTAGTGACCCCGTAACAGTCAACCTCATGGGAAACCAGACAGGAAAGCCACCCCAGCGAGAGGGATGTTTTAACTGTCGTGGGGATCACCAGATCAAAATTTGTATCGTCCCATGTTCCCTCCTTGAATGTCCACGAGATGGACATGTCCCCGTCAACTGCCCCATAAGGAGAAAGGCAGCTAGAATAGTCAACCTAGCTAAAGGAGTAAGAGAGCTAAGTCTGAAAAGCAGAGGTAAGACTAAGGACAGAGAGGGGAGAAGGAAGCTGAGACGACAGAAGGAAGAGGGAGGGAAAGAGAAAAGAAAACTAAAGGCATCTGACTTCATAACGAAGAGTACCGCTAAGGCAAAGACTATTAGTTTGAACGCAGGGGGTTCTGACTCTTCTTCTTCTGGCAAATCTGAAGAATGAGAAGAGTCCGAAACTCCTGGTTCAGACGAAGAGTCTGCTACTCTTGAGGAAGAGGAAGGTGAGGAGGGAGTAGGGGACATAGGTTACATCAACCACATGTTAAGTATAAACATGATAAAGAAAGAGGAAACAGACGACGAGGAGACGAACACTCCATTTTACACGAGCCCACCTCTTTCCTCTTTTAACCCACGTGCTTCGCCACCACACGCATTAGGATCGAGAGGTGAGATGAAGAGAGAGAGAAGCACGCATCCTCATGGTCATATCACTCATCCCTCTACCTTCAACCACAGACCATTCCTCTCCTGAAAGACAATCTCTTTATTACCTCCCTCGACATGGCAGGCGACCCCACACCTCTAGGAGTAATTTATTCCATGGAGGATGGTTGGGGACTAAGACGTGTCGAGGGGGGTTATAAAATAAAATCTCGTGCCACTACCTCACACCATTTACGGGAAGAAGATGGCCCCCTCCTCAACTTATGGGCGCAACCTATCAAGAAAAGCACCATACCAGTTTCAGCCGGAAAACAGTGCGAAGGGTTCAATAGAAATGGTGTCCAGTGTTTTTGGAAAGCTGGGGCCGCTCGGGGAAGGAATATGGATGGTCAGTGTGCTGCAAGGATGGAGGCACACGAGTGTGATTTCTACACGCACCATGTGGGCACTGAACAGATGAGAGGGGATCTATTGGCTGTTATCAGAGCAGAATTGAAGGGGGGGAGTATGCCCTTCAGAGGTGCTCTGATGTTAGCTCCTATGGAGTGGATCCTGAGACAGTGGGTTAGAGTAGAACAGAAACCTCTCACTACCTCATCCAATCTGTTTGTGTCGTGCTCTAACACATCATTGCACAGGTCTCCCTTTATTCATAGCCCACACACCCAATCATCTCCCCTCACAGGCCATACGCTCTCTACTACATCTTTACAGCGTTCGAATCCAAGTATCGAAAAGGATGAGAACGCTGAGGGTGTAGTAGAGGGAAAGAAGGAAGGAGGGCTGAGGGGGAGACGACATCTGAAGAAGACGATGACGAGAATGATTCCAATGTCTCTCACCTAAGTTTCCTTTCTCCCTCTATCCCATCTGTACAACGCTCGAATTCTAAGAAAGAGATGAGTGAGAGCGAGGGAGATGGGGTAGAGGGGGAGTCAGGAAGGAAATATAAAGGGATAGACCCCACCTCGCCACGCACCATGCGAATCAGGGCATGGATGAGTAGAGAGTCGAGAGAGCCGAGATCAGGAATGACCCCTCTGTTGCGTGGCGATGGGAAGAGGGGAAGATGATGATCGTAGGAGGGAATGGAGAGATACCCGTCATTGGAGAGATAAAGAGATTGATAGGGGCACTAGCTGAAGGTGCGAAGGAATTGGAGGTGAGGGATTCACTCATTACTGGGAAGAATGGGGAGGTCAATGAATTCTACATGGAACTCTACGTAGATATTCAGAGCTTCATTGTCTCTATGCCACACAAATGGAAGGATCCCTTTGCCAAGGGACTAATAGTCTCATTCCCCCACCTCCAAGACCAACTGATAGAATATAAGAAATGCTACAACGCTTAGGCGTGAGGGAAGGAGGCAGTGACCGATATCTATCAGCTTCAAGATCAAGTATCTCTTCCAATACCACCTCAAGCATTAAAAAGATTGCGTTATTATGATGCATGAGAGAGAGGGTGATGCAAAGGAGGTGCCTGAAAAGAAGATGGTGGGGATGGTGTGCGTAGACGATAGTGGGGGAGTGAAACTCAATCACCCCATAAGGACGTATTCGTCAGGATGAAACACAATCCCCAGAGGTTCAAAATTGCCAAGGGTAGTATTAAGACCGAGTACAAAGGAAAGGTTTTAATGCAACTCTCGGGAGCAAACGGAGAGCCGGTGCAAGTGTATGACTCACATACCACGTACAATCCTCACTTGAACTACGGTTTGGTCGCCACTTCAGCATGGTTGAAACGGGGGCTCGCGGTAGTCCATCAAAACAACCAAGTGATCGTGATAAAGTCACCAAGACACATCGAGGAGGATCAGATTGTCGTGAGGGGCAGGTCCCTCCCTAACAATCTGTTCGTGTTCGACCCCCGGGTATGGAACCTCTTGACCCCAATAAGAGATATGAACCGGTACCGTTGGAGAAGCAGAGTGTGAAAGTAGATGGTAGCGAGACATCACCATCTACTGTCTCATTCTGACTTCCCCAACGTCACCCTGCACAATCAACAGTTCTCCCCATATATACCGACGTATACTGGAATGAATCCTCGTGTATTTGCGGATGGAGATGTCAGGAGAATAAGTCGTATATCCCGTTCTCGTATGAAACAAACACGGAAAAAGGAGAGAGTAGTTCACAAGGGTTAGGGTGCTGTCTAGTCAGATCTGATGATACATGCACTCACTCTTCCAGAACACATGAACACGATGTTGATTGTCACATGCTCAAAGCATTAAACCCCGTTGTTCGACCTGTACATAGTGAGAACATTCACGTAACCGCCGCATGTGTAAACATAGAGGGGTGAAAGCTATGGAGAGAATGGCTCACTAGATGGGGGTAAAGATAGTGGGGGCAGGGTGGCGTGAGAGAATCATGAAGTGTGAGTATTGTTTACGCAATAAGATTAAAGAACACCACACTTTCACAAAAACCATCATAGTAGAACGACATTACGGGGTACACCTTTCTATGGATACTCAAGGATGGTGGAATACTATGTCATGGGATGGCAAGAAATACAAGTTTACGGTCAAATGTCTCGCATCCAATTTCGAACTTGACTATTACTTACGGCACAAGAATGAATTTTTCCCGTGTTTCATTAAGGCAGTTGCATTCTTCGAAAGACACACCAATAGGAAGGTTAAATTCATTACATGTGATCAAGAGTATGGTCAGTATGAATGTTTTCAGGAGTGGGTTGATGTGAACCAACCTATCTTAATTGAGGTGCCTACCGCCGAGAAACAGGCAGTCTCTAAGGTAGAAAGATCCCACCAGACGAATGGTGGGCCTGCTAGAGCCATGCTCAGTGACGCTGTCCTAAGTTTTGGACAGAGATGGAGAAGAACGCCACTTACATCAATAACGTACCACTATGGGGACAATTACCAAAATAATTTCCAGTGTTACAGAATTGTTTCCAGTTGCTGGAAATTATTATGGACACTGGAAATAATTTCCAGCGACCGGAAATTATTTTGAACACTGGAAATATCATTTCCAGCCGCTGGAAATAAATTTTGCACACTAGTACTGGAAATAATTGTTGCACACTGGAAATAATTTTGAGCTCTGGAAATATTATTTCCAACCACTGGAAATATTTTCCAGCTACTGGAAATATTTCCAGGGGCTGGAAATTTTTTTCATAACGGGAATTTTTTTTTAGCTGGAAATATTTCCATCGTTTGGAAATATTTCCAGTGGATGGAAATATTTCCAGTGGCTGGAATTTTTTTTCTTTGTTCATAACGGGAATTTTTTTAGCTGGAAATATGTCAATCTTCTGGAAATATTTCCATCTTCTGGAAATATTTCCAGAGGCTGGAAATATTGCCAGTAGCTGGAAATATTTCCAGTGGCTGGAAACATTCCAGGTTCTGGAAGTATAGAAAATATTTTCAGTTTCTGGAAATATTTCTAGTGGCTGGAAATATTTCCAGCGTCTAAAATTATTTTCAGTGGCTGGAAATATTTCTACATTTTTGGAGATATTTCCAAGGTACAAAATATCTCCAGGCACTGAAAATATTGCCAGTCACTGGAAATATTTTGAGTCACTGGAAATATTTCCAGTGAGGCTGGAAATATTCCAGTGAAGGCTGGAAACATTCCAGTCACTGGAAATATTTCCAGTGGCTGGAAATATTTCCAGCCACTAGAGATATTTCCAGCCACTAGAGATATTTCCAGTGGCTGGAAATATTCCAGTGAAAATCTTGCGATATGACCACTGGAAATCTTTCGAGCCACTGAAAATATTTCCAGCCACTAGAAATATTTCGAGACACTGGAAATATTTCCAGCAACTGGAAATATCTACAGTGCCAGGAAATACATCTAGATAGAGATATTTGCAAGCTGCAAAACATATTCAGTTAACAGAAATATTTCCAATCACTGAGATGTTTATTAAAATTTTTTCATTTTCAAAGCGGTAATTATAAGTCTTTATTATGAAAAACTCAACATTGGTATAGCTATGCGATAACTTTCATGCAGTGTCGCTGTGTTATTCACTGGTTGCCTAAAAGCTACTACGGAACGTGCTGCGTCGTCCAAACGAACCCACTTGTAGACTCGAGAACGGGGTGGTTGTATGATGGTTAAAACCAGACCGGTTTAATAGTTAAAAGCGGATCGAAATAAACTTTAATTATAATTAGCCGAAGAGTAAAGTCGCCCGAACGGGCCATGTAGATCGATGGAAAGTGCAACCGCTTCAGCCGTTCTGCCGACTTGCTAACCATGCTCACTTGAGCAAACGAACGGCGGCCGACGCGTAACTTTTTTGGTTACACTTGTGCGCTAGCCGGACTACTACACTTATGGTTAGTGGCAGACTTTAAACGCGGATCGGTGGGTGGGTGGGTTGGGATCAGGGAATGGTGTGGAGGGCAAACCAAACAGTCAACCAACCAATATATACGGACTAAACTCATTGGTGGGTGGGGGGGGGGGGGGTAGAAAGAAGGGAGGGTGTGGTGGGCAAGCCATGGCCGACCAACCAAAATTTATGAACTTGAAGTGTATGCTAGATCATAGTTAATGAAACTAAACTTGAAAACCCGGCCCGGATATACTTATTAACAATGAAGAGACGTAAACGAGATATCCTGATATAAGTAATAAGAAGGAATAAAACATCCTATCTGATTATTAAAGGGGAAATGGTGGGAAGGGTATTTTCTACGAAAATGTCTGCCTTTCGCTGGCTAGCAGGCAAAAACAAACAAAGGCGCAAATCATGTGGAAAACAAAAGCAATAAACCGAAAGCAAAAATCGACGAAGCAAAAATTTAACTGTGACGGGCTGCGCCCGGCAAACGGTAAAAGGTAGAAGGTAACCGAAAGCCGGAAAACCGTTTCGTCAGTTCGCTGACGAAACCGTCCACCGCATTTCCCTATGAAACCGGTCTGGATTTTAACAACGGTTAACACCGAGGGTGCTAACCACAATTAAAACCAGACCGGTTTAATAGTTTAAAACGGATCGAAATAAACTTTAATTATAATTAGCCGAAGAGTAAAGTCGCCAGAACGGGCCATGTAGATCGATGGAGAAAGTGCAACCGCTTCAGCCGTTCTGCCGACTTGCTAACCATGCTCATTTGAGCAAACGAACGGCGGCCGGCGCGTATTTTTGGTTACACTTATGCGCTAGGACTACTACACTTATGGTTAGCGGCAGACTTTAAACGCCACCGGCTGATTCTACTCCCGGTTGCGCGATCACTCCCATCAGACGTTGCTCGGCCACAAGCTCCGCGACAGGCGCCCCAACGTAGAGCTGGTAACATTCCGAGGACCACCGTCCCGCTCGCTTGATTCCCTTGGGCCTACCCCGGCGAGAGCCAAGCCGATGCACCCCCCCGTCGTAGCGAGATACCATTGAAGTTCTTTCCTTCGGTAGTACCGGAGTCACTAAGGAGCTTGCGCATCGTGCCGATGAAAAGGTCACGCGACCCGTCGGCGTTACGGAAATACGGCTCCATGCTACCTTGAGCGAGCTTATGCACTTTACAACTTAGTTCGTAAACCTTTTTCCAGAATTCGAAGTGAGGGCAGACTCGCTGATTGTCTTGTTCTCCCAGGTAGACTTCGCATCCCCTCCTGAACGGGTCAACCTTTGAGCCGTCAAGCAAAACACCGACCAACGGGAGGCCCGCCAACTCGCAACTTCTCACATGGAGATTCCGCAGGATCCGGCAAAGCCGATCATAGGTCAAGAATAATTCGCCGATCCGAAACAACCCCCTTACTTCCCAGACTGCGCCGGTGATACTAGCGATGATCAAGTGGACCGCTGCCCACTTCGGGATTCCACTCCTTAGGAGCTTCAGAACGTAATCAGCCGCAAGGTCCAGCATATTTATGGTAACCACGAGACGCTTGTCGGGTTTCGTGCGCTTTGCACGCTGGATCCCTTTCCAGAGTAATTCGACGTAAAAATTTTTGGTCGGATCGTCTAGGCCCAGCCGAAGCATGAAATCCCGGACGCGTACATGTAGACCTTGACAGTGTTGACGGCAGTGAACGATGACGTCCAAGCTAAGAATAAAACTATGATGAGGGGCGTCGGCCTCCACCATTCGATCGTCCATGACTCAGTCGAGTACGCCTCTGCCATAGCTTGGAGTTGGTTGATCGCCGAATTGTAAGCGCTCGAAGTCGAGGGCGAAAAGGCGCGATTCATCAGTTCTACCGCCCTGTCGACCAAGGCCAGAGTTTTGCTCAAGGCTGGGCTTCCGTCAAAAAACGCGCGGAGGGGATCGTTGCTTCCCACTCGCCTTTTGCCTCTGCCAACTGTCCACGCGCCAACAGATCAACCACAGCAATGAGCTCTCGCGGTACAACAACAGTGGAAAGAAAAATTCCTCTCTCTGTTAATTCCCACATCCAAGTGTCGATGATAGACTGAAGGTTAGTTTCAGGAGTATAGCAAGACTTCACGAGCTTGTGCACCGTTATGTGGATCTTTTTCAAGCCCGAGAGGCTAGCTATTTCTACCGACGAGGCGAGGACATTGAAAAGCTCTCTGACCGGTGCGGACTGCACCCCTTCGCTTGACACTAGCTCGGATAGTTGGGTCTGCGACCAAGGGTATGCCTTAAACACGCCTTGTAGCGGACCAGGCGTGGTGACGAGCCACGCTCTGCCCCACCAAGATCTTCGACTTGACAAAGATTCGCCAAGGCTGTGATGGTGGCTGCGTCACCTTCCCAGACCAAGGAGCCTAGGCGAAAGCTGCCTTGTCTGGTGATATCTGTAATTGGCAGTTTGAACTCCCTCCGCTTTAGGAGCTCGGCGTCCCATCCGGCTGCATGCGTTGACCTACGGCTGAGGTAGCCGCCTGGGGCATCTTTCCTGACTAAGGCGGTGTAGGAAACGCGCATTTGTGTCGTTGCGTATCGTACGTAGAAAAGCACGGTAGCAAGATGCACGAAAAGCCCGAGGATGGAAGCAAACCGCTTGATTGGCACGTAGCCACCCTTGCTAATTTTCAAGAGCTGATTGAGCGTATTTTCCCGCTTGTCATGTGGGAGTTCGATGCGCCAGGCGTCTGGGGCGGTATGTTTCGTCCACCCTAAGCTCCTGAAAGACTGGCCAATGAAGGTGTCGTGAAGAGGAATCCCTAACTTAGCCATAGGGCCTCGAACTTGACTTTGTCTCGACGGGCTGACTCCCAATCTTTTGAAGCACTATCGGGATTGTCAACATAGAACTTGACGTCAAGCTTGTGGCGACCACAAATGGACTCGAGAGAACGCACGAACTGTTCCAATAGATGCGAATGCTCCCCCAAACCCCGGACATAGTTCAACGAATAACTTCTTTAGGTTGGTGATGGGGTCAATCCCTGCTGTGACTTGCTGCCACAGGAGTGAAAGAGCGAGTGCAGTTTGTTGGTAGGCCTTAGGATGTCGGCGCCGTAGACGACGCAACCAGGGGCCAGCTTTCACTATACGTGGTACTTGTTGATCATGTGTATAGTATTCCGTACCCTCGCGACTGACCAAAGGGCAAAGTTGGTTGAACGAGAGATTGGGAGGGTAGGACTCGTTTGTGATCAGTCTTACCCTATCATCCAAAGGATCCCATTTATTTTTAGGAACCGTGTGTTCCAACATGACAATAGCTTGATGAGAGCAGTCAGGATTGTGAAAGGGAACACGGTCGAAGGGCCCAGCCGAATATCCGAGCTCAACTTCTTTCAACCTCTCCTCCCACATGACTCGAAGATGTTCCGGTTTAGTTGAATCGAGTCGCGAGTAATCGCGTAAGAATTCACCCGAGCCCCTGTAACCCGTTTGAGTTGCAGTCATGAATGTCCGGAGCCATTCTACTTCTGAAGCTGGTAGATCGGGGCAAAGGGCTGCTTCATCTAGTATAGCTTGGACGTCAAACTTGCACTTGTATGGTTGGATGGTGAAGTCCACAGGTGGGAGGACCAAGCGGGGCCCAGGAGTAAACCAAAGCTTGTCGTCCCCGAGGGCGATGTAAGCTATTTTCCTGCCTCTCACCCAACGAAAGTCAGCTAAAGAAATGCCCGCAGACGGTAGATGTTTGTTGCTAGGGGGCTTTGACTTACGGAACCAAACGTGGGTAACCCAGGGCTCAAAAACAGACGAGTCGATGGACCCCCAGTAAGAAGAAAGGATAACTGCTCCACATTTCTGGGCGTTGGACATAATGGACAAGTAGGAATGTTGTGATGCGTTGACAGGTAATGAGCAGGCCAAAAAGGGAAAGTCAAGCCAAGTTTTCTCCTCCTTCCCCTCGAAAATAATTCGAAGTTGTAGAAGAACTAACTGGGCTATGACACCAGGGTGGAGAACTTTCAGGAGTGGGAGATATAGGTAAAGGCTGATTGTGTAGTACCGAATTTGGAAGAGGAATAGGCCAAAAGAGCAGCCGAGCTCCCATAGCTTCCTCAGCTTCGACACATGCCTGAACCCAGGGCAGCACAATACAGTGAGTGCTAAGGCTCTGGTTGTTCCAATCAGCTACCATCTCACTTGAAGGCGACCCAACTCGTGTAGGAGAGCTTGGCAGCTCTGTCGCAGACGTCGACGGGCTTGGCGAAGGCGTGCGTGAATACACAGCAATCGGGTCGGCCCACTTGACCTTTTTCGGCAATGATACGGTCAGCTTTTTTCCGATGATTGCGGTCTTTTTCCAGAAGGCTGGCAGTCGAAGTGGTGTCATAGGCAGAAGTTTTCTTCAGGACGCCTACGACGGGCACGCTCCTGCTGGCACGCTTTACCACCAGTCGTTTCTTTCTCATGGTCGGTCTTGAACCAAACGTTCATTTCCTTGTAGGAGAGTTGCCCACGAAGAAAGGGTTGTCAGGGTCTTGTCCAATGTCAGAACTGAAGTTGTGGGAGCCAGTACTTGCAGCAGTAGAGCTTGTGTCTGGCGGTTGTTCATCCCTGAGGGGGCTTGCCACGATGTCTTCCCCCTCAGGGCCCCTTCAGGCCTTTTGTACTGCTTTCCATTCAGCTGCCCCACGGCGAGGACAGTTGCTTTCTCGATGGTCTTGTTCGCCTTGACATGCAGGGCAGTGATGGGCGAAGCGACAGTTCGGTTCGAATGTACAGGGCTTGCTGGCTGCCCAGTACTTACATGTTGCCTTCTTCTTGCCGGTCCGGTTGTTTCTGTTGCCTGAGGGCTTGCCAGCGTTAGCAGACGTTGTGTTGGGGCTTTGTCTAGAGCCGTACCACTCTCCCACTGAGCATCTCTGACGCACTTTATGCTCGTATTCGATGACAGACTCCAACGTAAACCGGTTCAGAAGCTTTTCGACGTGTGCGATATGCTTGTAGATGTTGGGTGTTGCTTTTGGGTGGGCGTGCGCCCACAACTCTCCATTGAAACGAGCGTCATCCAAAAACGAAGCGTTGGTTGGGTTGGAAGCCGTTTTGTTCTCGGCTGGTGTGCCGAGCATACGCTTGTCCCTCTTGGGGTACAGCATGAATAACGAGTTGGGTTGGTAAGCCTTCCTTAATATCCTCCAAAACCCCGGTCTCTACTTCTAGAGCACGTGTAATGCAGTCGAAGAATTTCAAGATTTCCCGTCGTCTTGCTTCGCAGATCCCATGCCGAGGTTGTCAACAATTGCGCGAGCTGTTTCCTCACCTTCTTCTGTAGCTGCAGCCAAACTTCGTCGCTGAGGCGATCTCCCAGCAGGGTACCCAAATTGCGAGCAGTAATTGTAATGTTGCGACCTGAGCCACTCACGCTTAGGGTTGGCCTTGCCCCCTTTCTGCGACTTGCGAGCAGACTTGCCATAAGCCTTCTCGATGGCCGCGATGGCCTTCGTATGCTCTTCACTTTCAGCGTGGGTAACCCGGTCGTTGCCTTCACTGTCCGATCCTTCCTCTTTCACGTCTTCCTCCTTCTTGCTCTCAGGCTCTTCGAGCTCATCGTTATCACTCCCCTCTTCGTCTCTCGAACGTTTCTTGCCTTTGGTAGGCTTCTGTGGTGGCGTAGATGGCTTAGCTGGTGGGGTAGAACCGGTGTCAGACTCCAACGGCAAGGTCAGCTCTTTGTCTCGAACGCTTTTCCACGACACTTTGCGTGATGCTAGTGCTTCGGCGATGACGCGAGCCCGTTCCTTCTTTGATGCGTTGGCCTTGAGGCCCTTGACCTCGTCAGGGAAGTACACCTTCCCGAGCTTGACAAGCATGGTGTTGTAGTACATTGCGATCAAGTTTTTCCCAAGTCGTTTTACTTTTTCCTCTTTGGTACCTTTGTTGCTCTTGTCACATTCCTTGACAATTTCGTTGCTTACATTAATAAAATTCTCCCAGGTCACTCCTTTAGCCAGCGATATTTTCGTAAAGTTCTCCTCGTCTCCCAGAGGTTGCCACAGAGAGCCGTCGAGGAAAATAACAGTACCGGCCTTGGCATGTTCTTCCTCACGTAGGTAGGCTGTAGGGACTTTCACCTTGAAGTTGACTCCTTCCAGGAGGTAGGCCACTTCACGGTAGTTGTCGTCGGTAGCGTCCACAACCTTTCCCACAACTCTTATCTCAGCCGCTTTGTCCCCAAACAACTTGAGCAACGCTTCGTGTTCGAGGATAGCTGGAGCAGAGAAAGAAACAATTTTATCCACATTAAAACTCATTCACGGCGTCAAACAATGCACTCTACGAAAATGTCTGCCTTTCGCTGGCTAGCAGGCAAAAACAAACAAAGGCGCAAATCATGTGGAAAACAAAAGCAATAAACCGAAAGCAAAAATCGACGAAGCAAAAATTTAACTGTGACGGGCTGCGCCCGGCAAACGGTAAAAGGTAGAAGGTAACCGAAAGCCGGAAAACCGTTTCGTCAGTTCGCTGACGAAACCGTCCACCGCATTTCCCTATGAAACCGGTCTGGATTTTAACAACGGTTAACACCGAGGGTGCTAACCACAATTAAAACCAGACCGGTTTAATAGTTTAAAACGGATCGAAATAAACTTTAATTATAATTAGCCGAAGAGTAAAGTCGCCAGAACGGGCCATGTAGATCGATGGAGAAAGTGCAACCGCTTCAGCCGTTCTGCCGACTTGCTAACCATGCTCATTTGAGCAAACGAACGGCGGCCGGCGCGTATTTTTGGTTACACTTATGCGCTAGGACTACTACACTTATGGTTAGCGGCAGACTTTAAACGCCACCGGCTGATTCTACTCCCGGTTGCGCGATCACTCCCATCAGACGTTGCTCGGCCACAAGCTCCGCGACAGGCGCCCCAACGTAGAGCTGGTAACATTCCGAGGACCACCGTCCCGCTCGCTTTACATGACGAAATAAATCAAAAATCCAAAAACATCTAGCATGTGGAAATATTTCCAGTGGCTGGCAATATTTCCAGTCGCTGGAAATATTTCCAGTGGCTCGGAATATTTCTAGTGGCTCGAAATATTTCTAGTAGCTGGAAATATTTCCAGTGGCTCGAAATATTTCCAGTGGCTGGTGAAAAACACCTCATTTTTCTGGTGGCATGATTCTGGCGGCGAAACTTTGCGCAATTCCCCTGCAAAAACGGCTGGTCCATTCTGGCCGGGAAAAGTTACATTCGACGTTTCAGGCCAGGCGCTATCAGAATCTGCAATAAAAATTTTCAGGTGGGCGGTGGCATCTGGAAGAAAAATTGCACTGTTCGAAAAAAACCAGGAAGTGCAAAGTTCCGGCTTTTTTGACCATGTGATTTGGTTCAGTTTCAAGCGACCCCAAAATTCTCAACAGCTCCATTTTGCAGTATGGAAGGTGGGTTTCTCTTTACCCCCTTTTGCTACTGGAATGCATCAACAATTTGCTCCTGCATCACTTATGTGTAACTTGTTAGCTTGTTGATGCTGTTGTTGTAAGTTTTTTTTCAGGCGTTTTAGGTTTTTTGTTTTTTTTGGGCTGCAAAATCGAGCGAGCGCGGAGATAGAGCGTTTAAGACGTTGTCAAAACGGTAAGCTCTCTCTCTCTCTCTCTCTCTCTCGCTCTCTCTTGACCTCCCTTTCTCTCTCTCTCTCTCTCTCTCTCTCTCTCCCTCTGGTCGGTCGGTCGGTCGGTCGGTTGGTTACTTGGTTACTTGGTTGCTTGGTTGCTTGGTTGCTTGGCTGCTTGGCTGCTTGGTTGCTTGGTTGCTTGGTTGCTTGGCTGCTTGGCTGCTTGGTTGCTTGGTTGCTTGGTTGCTTCTCTCTCTCTCTCTCTCTCTCTCTCTCTCTCTCTCTCTCTCTCTCTCTCTCTCTGTCTCTCTCTCTCTCTCTCTCTCTCTCCCTCTGGTCGGTCGGTCGGTCGGTCGGTTTGTTGCTTGGTTGCTTGGTTGCTTGGTTGCTTGGTTGCTTCTCTCTCTCTCTCTCTCTCTCTCTCTTTCTCTCTCTGTCTGCCTCTCTCTCTCTCTCTGTCTCTCTGTCTCTCTGTCTCTCTGTCTCCCTCTCTCTGTCTCTCTGTCTCTCTGTCTCTCTCTCGCTCTAGATCTCTCTCTGTCTCTCTCTTTCTCCTTCTCCTCCTTCTCCTCCTTCTCTTCCTTCTCCTCCTTCTCCTCCTTCTTCTCCTCCACCCCCTCCTTCTTCTTCTCCTTCTCCTTCTCCTTCACTCGCGCGCGCTCTCTCTCTCTTCTCTCTCTTCTCTCTCTTCTCTCTCTTCTCTCTCTTCTCTCTCTTCTCTCTCTTCTCTCTCTTCTCTCTCTTTTCTCTCTTCTCTCTCTTCTATCTTCTCTTGCTTCTCTTGCTTCTCTCTCTTCTCTCTCTTCTCTCTCTTCCCTGGAAATATTTCCAACCACTGGAAATATTACTAGCCACTGGAAATATTTCCAGTGGCTGGAAATATTTCCAGTGACTGGAAGTATTTCCAGTGGCTGGAAATATTTCCATTGGCTAGAAATATTTCTAGCCACTGGAAATATTTCCAGTGGCTGGAAATATTTGCAGTTTTGATCATCTGTACTTGTCATATACACGCGTACATACATTAATTTTCTTCTGTTGTTTATTCAGACTTACTCTCACTGGCAGGGACACGGGACGAATGTTTTTCTTGCCAATGCCAGATGATCAGGAGCGGACGAAGGGATACGTCGTGGAGTATCTGCGACCTTGTCTACCTGTGGAAGTTCCTGTGAATGAAGGTTCCGCAGGCGGAAAGGTAGGCTCCTCCTTGCTCGCTGACTACAACAAAAACAACAGTGCCAACTGGCACTCACACGAACAAGCTAATGTTTGTATCGAGAACGTTCTACACGGGCAAAGAACAAGAAAACAGCGTTGTTTGCCTGTGAGTGAAGCGGCGAGATGTTAGGTAGTTGGAGAACAGTTAAGTATAATGTGTTGCCGGTCTCTTCTATGAATGCGCCGGTGGATAAGGGCCAGTGGCACATGGTTCATTTTTGGGGGAACGATTACACAGCAATAGATCTCCCATTTTCTATCCTTGTTTTCAGTCATTGAAGGACTATACACTCATATTTACCAATGTGAGAGAGAAGAAAGTTGCATACACTGGCAAAGTACAGGATTGGGACTTTAGGTTAGGGACAGAAATCTTTGACGATGGAGTCAGGCAGCAACATAATGGTGAAATTTTCACAGGAAAGCTGGGAGAGAGTGCTAAGTGTTGCTAAACGTTGCAACAAAAGTATAAGTTATGATTGCGTTTGATAGATAATAATATTATTATTGCGGTTTAGTACGTACTATTAAAGTTTGCTTCGTTTTAATTTCTTTCTACTAGTTAATATAAGCTCCGGGCCGGAACCCGTACTATTAATAACATTTCCAGCCACCGGAAATAATTTCCAGCCACTGGAAATAACGTTTCCAGCCACTGGAAATAACATTTCCAGCCACTGGAAATAATTTCCAGTGTCCAAAATAATTTCCAGCCAATGGATGCAATGCCAAGCCACTTGAAATAATTTCCAGCCAATGGAAATAATTTCCAGCCAATGGAAATAATTTCCAACCACTGGAAATAAATTTCCAACCACTGGAAATAATTTCCAACCACTGAAAGTTATTTCCAACCACTGGAAATAATTTTGGTCAGTTGAAATTATTTCCAACCACTGGAAATTATTTGGAATACTGGAAATTATTTTTGACACTGGAAATAATTTTCAGCACTGGAAATTATTTCCAGCCAATAGAAATTATTTTGAGCACTGGAAATTATTTTGAGCACTGGAAATTATTTTGGTAATTGTCCCCATAGTGTACTCCCGATTGCCCAAGGACCCTTCAAGGGTAAGTCCCCCTATGAGATCATTCACCGCCGGAAACCTTACTTGCATCACCTCCGTCCTACGGGGTGTGCTGCTGTGATGAAAGTTAAGGCCCGGAGAGGGAAAGGCGAAAGGGGAAAGAAAGTCATCTTCTTAGGATACGAACGTAATACCGGGTATTATCGGGTTTATGATGTCATTGCGAGGGTAATACACGGTAATGTCCGGGATGTTATGTTCGATGTATGGAAATTGGGAAAACGAGAGGCCTCCAAAAGCCTCGAAGGAACAGCAGCCGGGAATACGTTTTCGGTCGAATGGGAATCGACCACACCCCCTGCTGTTCCACCCATGTCCGAGAATAAAGTTAGCTTTAGAGTATCAGAAACTACGCATAGCGAAGGTACTCCAGAAGCCCCCACTACACCTTCAGCACCCCGGATAGAACTTAATAGCGAAAATGACTCGGAAGCCGTTGGGAGCGACAGTGATGGAGAAAATGTCGCTCCCCCGAGTCACGACTTCAGTAACCTTCCCCAACTTATCCCACCTACGCCGTCTTCCAAGAGTGTAGGAGGCATAGGTCAGGGGGAGAGTGCTAAGGTAGTGGGAAAGAGGGGGAGAAAATCCAAACATAAATTCGTATTGTCCGGGAAGATCATCCAGATTCCAGCATGTGCATTCGGTGAAGAGTGGGCCAAAACCACATATGGGGATAAGTGGGACACCACCATGCGAAAGGGAGTCACGCTTGAACCGTCTGCCCCTGTAGTCAGGAAAAGCAAGCGATTCCCTGATCATAACGTTAAGTCCGACGATGGAGTGACGGAGAAAATAATAGACTCTGAGATATTGAAGTACGAGGTTTCAGGGGGAGTGGCGATCCCCCCAGCCCTTGTATCAGATCCTCAGCAGGCTAGTATGGAACCGGCACGCCCAGACCCCAATGTCACGAGTGAATTCGGTCATGCCGAGGGGGAGAGAGTTAAGATAGCTGCTGAAAAGGACAAGCATCCCCCGGGCTGGAGATCCCACGAACAAGGAAACATTTCCCTTGAGAACGTCATCCCCGGGAGAACCAGAAGCATACATATCTCAGTCTGCGCGAAAGAAGAGAGAAAGGATTATTGCCTGGTAACGGAACAAGTCCCGGAATTCCCCGTGATGCAAAAACCGAAAGACAGAAGGCAGGCGAGGGAGACAGAAGTCAAGCAGCAAGAATAACTCAGAGCATTCGAATGGAAGAAAGAGAGTGAAGCGAAGAGATCAGGCACTCCTATCATCCCCCTGAAATGGATAGACACGGTCAAACAGCAAGGTACGACCGATGAAGACCATAAAGCTAGCTATAGGATCACTTTGAGAGGAGACCTCTTGAAAGCGGGGTTACAGTACGACCCTAAACGTACTTATTCCCCTACTGCACATCATCGCACTATCCTCCTCATTATTGCTATGCTGCCTGCTTTGGGATTGATCTTTGGCTCATCGACTTTATCACAGCCTATTTGCATGCTAAGATGCCTTATGATATCTATGTCAAACCACCCCCGGGTTTCGAGAGAGCAGGTTGTCTATGGCTTCTTAAGAAAGCTCTTTACGGTCACCCGGAAGCTGGAAGATTATGGTACGACCTTATGTCGAAAGAGATGATAAAAAAACAGGTTTTCATCACGTTCTCTTTAGATAGGGCTTCTTTTATTAAGCACGGGAGTATCCCTCTCACCACCCAGCTACTTTCCTTTCACGTTGACGATGGACTCCATGCTGCAACGGAAACTAGTCGCGTGAGGTTAGTAGATAGCCTGAAGAAGCACGGCCCCCCCCGGTTCAGATGTAAGAACTTGGGGAAAGCAACGGAGTTCAAAAACATACAGATAGTACAGTCTGAAAAAGGAATTTTATTGCACCAACGTAAATATGAACTTCTCATCCTAGGTGAGTTAAATTATATGAAGGAAGTGCCATACAAAACTCCTTTTACTTCTGAGAACCCTGCACCCCTGAAAGCTGGACATCGCCTTTTCAAGTATGATCTTAGGTGTCTCATCGGCATGCTTATTTTCTTAGCTGTCCATACCCGCCCCCTTCTTATTTGCCCTCTAAGCATAGCAGCCAAACACCAAGTACCATCCCCGGATATCTCATATGCCATGGTTCATAGGATGTTTCTGTGGTTGCTGACTCCTAGAGCTCTGTTTTTCAAGCGAGGCGTTAAGAAGTTAGCTAAGATGTTAGCCGAAGGGTTCCGTGCCCCTAGGCTCCCCAAGTCATGGAAACCAGCTAGCGAGCCTTCTGCTGCGGAAAAGGCATTAGGCCTTTATGTGTGCGGGGCTATGGAGATCGATGGTTTCAGTGTCCCCATGATAGCTAGTATAGAGAAGCTGGTCAATGAACATCCACTTATCGGGTACGTTGATTCAGACTTCGCCGGGGAGAAAGCCACGAGAAAATCCCGTTCCGGGTACATCTTCCTTTTTAATGGGGCACCAGTTGCTTGGTTTTCCAAACTCCAGACTGTCATAGCACAGTCAACCCTCGAGTCAGAGACCGTATCGGCAAATGAAGCGGTCAGGGAGCTACTTGCCCTACGACAGACCCTCCGTGATATCGGCTTGCTCCCAAAAGGTTTTACCCCCTTATTCGAGGATAATGAGGGGACCATTATCTTATCGGAAAGAGGTTTGGGGGAATCACGGACCAAGCATATCGATGTAAGATACCACTTACTCGAAAAGCTGGTCAAGAAGGGAGTTGTTAAACTGTTCGTGGTACCGACGGAAGAAAACATCGCGGACCTATTTACCAAAATAAATTTCACGTACGAGAAATTCAACTATCTGGCAGATCAAATCTCGGTGAAGTTGGAGAAAGAATTTCTCGCAAAGTTCGGGGGTAAAGTCGCGATGTAAGTACAGGATATTTTACGCACAGTCAATCCCGTTATGATCGTTTATAATTATATCTCCGGAAGCAGGTCGTATTAATTTTCGGATATCGAATTTCTCGCATATTGTATATTGAGGGGAGTGATGTAGGTGATTTGAATGCAGCCGTGACTAGCGTACTACCCGTGACGTCGTACCTCCTTGAAGGAGAAGATGCATGACGTGCCTGGACTTTCGCCCTTCCTCTCTCCTCCCCCAAGTAGACGTATTAATCATTTAGTAGCATCATCCTAACTAAGTCTAGGGGGAGGAAGGGGAGCGCCCGCTTGGACCAGAGGAGGCTGGGAGGGAAAACTTCAACCCTATGAATATGTACTAAGTTATTATTTTGATCGCTAGAATTTATATTTCAAACACACTACATACATAAAAATCAATAAGAGGCCAGTTGTGAAGTCTGAACTGGGCAGTTAACGTGCCACATGGGAATGTGGAACAACACGGAAGCGCTAGCAGATCGGATGTACCAGACCGGCTGATAATTACAGATATTTGTCTTTGTGCTATATATTACATTACTTTTACCATTTTCTATAGCCCCTTACGGGAATCGCTTCCAAAATTTCTGTTTAAGATATGATCATATATGGGAATATCTGTTTTGTGAGGTAGGGAGAGTAGGGAGTTAATCCTCTTCTCGTTGGGTAGGCCCGAATATACCACATGCCCGCTGCCTTGTACGTACTCTAACCGATGCGTACTCGCTGTGGATAGGAGGGTAGCTAACCCCGACATTACTTCTCGGAGAGAGTGAGGGTAAGAGTATATGTTTTGAGTGTGTCTTTTCTAATGTTTCACAAAATAGTAGTAGGTGACGTAAGTTAATTAGGAACGGCAGTAACTTGCATATTAATTTACTTTGTTCCAGGGGCAGTGTTGGAACTAGTAATGAATTAATAGTTACGGACCGGCCGTGTCAGAGTAATGCCAAAAACAAAGAGGACGTTGAAAAATAATAGAACAAGCAAATAAATGGTCGCGGAGAGCCGCAGAAGGGCCAAGGACATGGATAACCCAAACCAAAGATTCTCGTACTTGACATAAAGGGCACCTCAACGCAGCGAAAAAAAGAGAGGAGCGTCACGAGTTTAAAGAACTCAAGTGCTGGACACAGAGGGTCGTCCAAAAGAAGCAGGCCAGCGCAAGAAAAGGTCGAAGAAAGGGGCTCACAGCATCGAGAGAGAGTTTGTGAACCGGCCGGCACACTTTTTTTTCCAGTCGGAATCTTTAATGATTGTGATTAAATTGGCATCAAATAAAAAAACTTTTTTTTTCACAGTAAGCAAGGTTTAATGAGAAAAAAAGAAAAAATCAAGAGGATTTTTTTTTTTTTTTTTTACAAACCAAAAAACTTAATAATAATAATAACTTCAAACAAGTAACTAGTATTACTACGTAGTCAATAATAGAGTCCTAGTCGAGATATTATCTAATTATACGTCACGATAGGGAAGGCAAGAGGCGAGTCTGATAGGTCGCCGCTTATGCTGTGGCAATGTGTGTGGGTGTAAGCGGTTGGATTTTTTGAGCTGGTGCATCCAGTTGATGTAGTTCCAGCGATGGATTGCGAAGTGCAGAATGGCTTTGATCCGTAGTGCATATCCGTGCGGCGTGTAGATCGATAGCATGTAAAAGGCTGCTTGCTTGCCGATGTTCTTCATGAAGACTTGAGCATGCATTCCGAAACCACCGAAGCTAGACATGACAAACGGGATGAATTCAGCGCCTGCTTGCTTGCATCCTTCCGCGTGTTTGTTGATTTTTTCGGCTTCACGCTTCTCGATGGCGGCATTGACGTCGCGAATCGTATCTTCGACATAGGACGGGGCGATGGGGTTGGTGATGGCTAGATCAGTGTCAAGCTGTAGCTTGGAGGTAGTAGACGCAGATCGTTTCTCATCGTTGTAGTAACGAGGCTCAAGCGTTGCGTTCATTCCACCTACCTTAGACACATCCTCATACAATAGCTTTACAATGCCATCGTGCTTGAGCTTGGCAGCTGATCCGCGCTTGTGTGTGCATGTGTTGTCAGTGTGTTGCGAGTGCAGAAAGAGAGATAAATGTGTTTTTGCATTCATGACAAGCATAAGTCCCACACTGTCGTATCCAGTTGCAAGCTGGCTGGGCATACTCTCTTCTCGCATTAACAGTCAGCAGGACCATCACCGCAAAAACAGAGCATCAACCAGCAGACAACTGACAAGTCAACCGCACCCTCCACCCTCAACTCCCAGACAAATATAAGTAGGCGACGAGAGAACACGGTCCAACATACTACCTGGTGAACGATGAGAGGGCGCGAAAAGAGAGAGAGAGAGAGAGAGAGAGAGAGAGAGAGATAGAATATGCAGTAGAAGAGGTGGAGGATATAAAACTGCGGACAGTGTGAGACTCAAATATAAGTTATGAGCAGTAAAATGTAATACAAACTAAAAATGCCGCCGCACTTCTCAGAGAGGTGACGACGACCCAAAATGCATTTACGCACGAACGCAGCTTTATGAACAAGAGGAGGAGAGGGAGAAGTTAGAGTGACGAGGCGCGAATCAGGTAAAAGAGTAGTAGTGATCATCATCGGAGGCGCAGTCAACGTCCTCGTAATCTCTAGATCTATATAGAGGGCGAGCAAAATCCCATTCATCATTCTTTGTGCTATGAGAAAGAGCACTAACAACTTAAGGATCAAGCGGGGCAAGTGATGCATCAATATATTAAATCAGAGTGGAATAAGGCAGACGAGAGGAGGCAACGCTTTGGGATGCAATGACACGTAGACAGAAGAGGGAATAGTAGTAGTAGTAAGTAGTAGTAGTAATAGTAGTAGTAGTAGTAGTAGTAGTAGTAGTAGTAGTAGTAGTAGTAGTAGTAGAAGTAGAAGTAGTAGAAGTAGTAGTAGTAGTAGAAGTAGTAGTAGTAGTAGTAGATGCAGTAGTAGTAGCAAAAGTAATAGTAGCAGTAGTGAATTTTTTTTTTCTTTTTCTCAGTCACTTGAAATCTTTAATGATTGTAATTAAACTGGTGTCATAAAACCAAAAGAAGAAAATGAAAAAAAAAATTAAAAATCAAAAGGGAAACAAACAGACCAGTCTAATATAAGTATTAATAAGGGCAGATAAAAGCCAAGACAATACACACTTTGTATATATATATATATATTATTTTAATTTTATTATTATTATTATTATTATTATCATTATTATTATTATTATTATTTAGGGAGTACATAGGCCATCGGTCCTTTCCATAGGCTGATTGGTATAAAGCTCCTAGAGTAATGTTCTTTGCCGTCACTTCCTTTATTCCACCGATTGGTGTGGAGACTTTCCTTATGGAATGGAGGATTGGATGCACATGCCTTTTGGCTCAGCAATTGGCAGGAGATACACTATTATTATTATTATTATTATTATTATTATTATTATTATTATTATTATTATTATTATTTTTATTTTTATTTTTATTTGGACACCGTGATAGCCCAGTGGTCAAGTTCTACCATCTGTGCCCTGTCGCCAGTTCGATTCCCGTCGGTGCCACCAGTATTTTCATTGAACATACCGATCCGTCTGGAGCAGTATTTTCATTGAACATACCGGCCCGTCTGGAAGTGTTGGAACTGCCCTTGCGGGGGTGTCATTAGAGCTTATCGTATATTCTTCGTACTCCCCTCACGGGTGAGACGATGGAGGCGCATGTGCAGAAATGCATCAGCCATTGACAGAGAAGCACTATTATTATTATTATTATTATTATTATTATTATTATTATTATTATCATTATTATGGACACCGTGATAGCCCAGTGGTCAAGTTCTACCATCTGGGCCCTGTCGCCAGTTCGATTCCCGTCGGTGCCACCAGTATTTTCATTGAACATACCGATCCGTCTGGACCAGTATTTTCATTGAACATACCGGCCAGTCTGGAAGTGTTGGAACTGCCCTTGCGGGGGTGTCATTAGAGCTTATCGTCAATTCTTCGTACTCCCCTCACGGGTGAGACGATGGAGGCGCATGTGCAGAAATGCATCAGCCATTGACAGAGAAGCACTATTATCATTATTATTATTATTATTATTATTATTATTATTATTATTATTATTATTATTATTATTATTATTATTATTATTATTATTAGGGAGTACATAGGCCATCGGTCCTTTCCATGGGCTGATTGGTATAAAGCTCCTAGAGTAATGTTCTATGCCGTCACTTCCTTTATTCCACCGATTGATGTGGAGACTTTCCTTATGGAATGGAGGACTGGATGCACATGGCCTTTTGGCTCAGCAATTGGCAGGAGATACACTATTATTATTATTATTATTATTATTATTATTATTATTATATTACGCAAGCACATTTTTTTTTCCAATCAACTTTTAACAATAGAATACTTGCCATTCGTATAGATGAGTGGGAAGCATAAGACTCCCGTAGATGAAGTGGTAAATGGATGACTCGCAGACATGCATTTATGTATGTACATGTATGTACTATACATATGTATGTATGTATGTATGTATGCGTGTATGAATGAATGAAAGAATATGAATGAAACCAGGCATTTTTGTGCTCAAAAGAGCGAACGAGAGAAAGAGATAGCTAAATTGATGCAAGGGCTGTCAAACAAAGTATTCAGCATCATCACAGACCTCAAAGAGAGAAGGAAAAAAGAAAGAAAGAGAAAAAGAAAGAAAGGAAGAAAGAAAGAAAGAAAGAAAGAAAGAAAGAAAGAAAGAAAGAAAGAAAGAAAGTTGCATTTCGCTACTTGTGTGTCATGTGTGAAATCCACTAGGAGGACAAGTGGGGCTATGCATCTTCCTTCTACTTCAGTCGAGCCACTGTCCATAAATAAGCTAAAACAAAGTTGATTTTGGCGACTTGCGCATCGTTTTCCAATCATGATGGGGGCAACCAGTAGTCCGGTAGAGCAGCTGTCTGAAGGTACGCTGAAACCAAGCTGATTTTTGCAACCTGTTTTGCGACTTGTATGGTTTGAAATGATTACGGGCAACAAGTGGGGCTACGCATCTGCCTCCCAGTCCAGTAGAGCCGCTGTCTGGAAGTAAGCTGAAACAAAGTTGATTTTTGCGACTTGTGTATCGTTTGAAATTACTACGGGACAACAAGTGGAGCTACGCATCTGCCTCCTAGTCCGGTAGAGCCGCTGTCTGGAGGTAAGCTGAGTTGATTGCGGCCACTTCTGTGTCGTGTGTGAAATCCAATAGGGGTGAACAAGTGGGGCTACGCATCTTCCTCCCAGTCCAGTCAAGCCGCTGTCTGGAGGTAAGCTGAAACAAAACTGATTTTTGCGACTTTTGTCTCGTTTGAACGGGGCAACCAGTGGGGCTACGCATCTTCCCCCCAAGTCAAATAGAACGGCTGTCTGAAATCAAACTGAAACAAAGTTGATTTTGGCGACTTGTGTTACGTGTGTGGAACTCGCTAGGGGGGAACTAGTGGTGCAACGCATCTTCCCCCCAGTCCAGTCGAGCCACTGTCTGGAGGTAAATGCTTGCGAGCCGACGGGCGCATGCGGGGACACGTCAACATATTGCATCCAAACCACCTACAGAAGATAGATAAAACCTACATACTAGAGCATCGACAACAACAACAACAACAACAACAACAACAACAGCAACAACAATAACAATAACAACAACAACAACAACAACAACAACAACGATGACGAACATTCTGATATTCCTGACCCGCCTTTGAGCACTTTGGCCGCTCCTTCGCCGCTGTAGTCTGCGCCCTCGGCCGGGCCGGTGGGGTCTGTTGCCCAGGGCGGCCCGTCCGTCGCCACCGTCACGTTGTGCATGGGCGCCCACCTACAGATGAGAAAGAGAAAGAAAGAAAAGAGAGAGAGAGAGAGAGAGAGAGAGAGAGAGGCGGGGGGCGGGACGTTACGCATGGATAGGAGATCTGATAGGTAGATAGACACACTTACAAACATACGCACATGTACCAATCTGATGTCCATTCCCATGTGTTCCCCACCATGTTATACAAGCCGAACGCGTTCTGTGGCCCATACGCGTCCACAGGGGCTGGTCCGGTGCTACCATCAGCCGCGCTCGTGCCCGCCGCGTAAAACGCATGCACAGTGTGAGCTCGTGCCAGCCGCAGCTCCTGACCCGACAGCCGCACTCGACGCAGGCTTGAGAGCGGCGACACATGTCCAGTAAACACGGACGAGCTTTTTCTGAGTAATAGCTCGACCTCACGTTGTGATTGTAACTCGCCTGGCTCAGACGTGGACAGCAAACGTAGCCCAGGCTGCTCGGCCTATGCATGTATATGTGTATGCATGCATGCGTGACGGTATGTATGTATGTATGTATGTATGCATACACGTATGCATGTATTTATGTACTTATGTATGCATGCATGTATGTATGTATGTATGTATGTATGTATGTCATTACCTGTTCCATCGCACGAGTAATCACATACAGCTTGCCTCGCTCGTCGGCGTAGTAGTCTTCAGCCTACAGATAGGTAGATAGTTGGGTAGGTAGATAGGTAGGTAGAGGTATAGATGGACAGATCCATTGATCGATCGGTGGATATGTAAAGAGAACGAGCGTATGGCTTGCCTTGCTCGTCGGCGTAGTAGTCTTGAGCCTGATAGATAGATAGTTAGTTATGCAGGCAGGTAGGTAGAGGGATAGATGGATAGATCGATTAATCGATCGGTGGATATGTAAAGAGAAAATACTGCATGCCATGCTTGTCGGCGTAGTAGTCTACAACCTGGTAGATTGGTAAACACGAGCTAGGTAGGTAGATTGATCGATCAATCGATCGATCAATATCACGATCGATCAATCGATAGATAGGTAGAAATATGGATTTAAATGGATAGATATATGTTCATATATATATTTGACCTGTTCGAAATTGAAAGTTGGCAGCAGAGGCTCGGGCACGGTCACACGTTCATGACAAGATAGATAGATAGGTATTTAGAGAGATGGATACTATAGATGGATAGATATGTATGTTTATATATTTGACCTGTTCGAAATTGACAGTGGGCAGCAGAGGCTCGGGCACGGCGGAATGCCACACGT
>WBZZ01005007.1:0-32500 GCA_019918135.1 Paulinella micropora
CATACGACAAGCCACCACTAGCTGTTGCTTGCGAGAGGGTACCGGTATAGGATGATCAATAAGCCGGTCCCTTATTTCCTGCGCCCATATCGCCTTCTCATTATATGGCAGGATAATAGTATACGGCTTATTATTTTCGAATAAAGTCCGTAAGCATTTCTTCACTTCAGTTAGTGAACGCGACCACGTGGGCTCGTCACCCTAGAAATCAGTGATAAAACTTTTAATAGTTTTTGGTGGAGTATCCGGGATTCGCCCCGTTCTCCTTGGTACAAACGCCTCCCTTTTTTCTTCTCCTACTTTCGCATGGAAACAGTATCCGTTAGTAATATGGACATCTGTTCCTACTCCTTCCGCGAATCTCGCCAACGACGGGCTTCTTTGTGCGACACATATAATCTCCTCCTTTCGCTTCTCGATTAAGTCATCAATAGACTTTTTGTCCCAATGGCATGTCGGAACTGTGACAGTGCACACTTGGGATTCCCAATTGTCGGTCCAGGACAGCTCATCCGGTCTTACGACATGGGGGTGAACGTACACCTCAAGTGCCTCATGTGCGATGGCCATCTTTTTGTGATCCGTCGCTAGACTCAGCTCATAAGCCTCATAAGAGTCAGTAGCGTTGAAGGGATCAATATCGTGCTTTTCTCCTCTTTTTACTCCATATATCACTCGCCATGCGGCGCAATCAATCACAGCCCCCATCGTAGCCAATTGGTCATACGATAGTAATATTGACCCGTGGTAACCGGGGACGACATAGAGGTCCATACGGTATACTCGTGCGGATTTCAATTTAAAGGTCAGTGTGATGATTCCCGTGATATCCGTCCGGCTGCTCACTCCTTTGAGAGTGCCCGTTGACTTTTTCATATTTCCGTCCACCCAGTCCCGGTATCGACTTAAAAACTTCCTGCCGACAATATTAATATTCGCCATCGTATCATTACCAACTTTTAATATTGTCTTCAATGTTTCACAATAAAGTTCCGTATAACACAGAGCATCGGGCCTGTGTATATTGGCTGCGAGAACAAGAACTTTACGTTCCAAATTTTGGAGTCTTGTCTCTAAGTTTTTCAACTCCTCCTTATTCTCCTGCTTCACCTCATTAACATTTTTATTATTCTGCGGTACTGGTGCGTTTACTATGTGAGCGACATTGTCTTGTGGTACTTGAGTACACACATTGTCTTTTTGCTCGCCACCCGCCGCGACCGTAGACATTGAGTCTGTTCGTGGTTGTTTGGTTGGCCGAGGCGATACGTCTGCCATTGGCCTCCTCGCCTCCATCGCAAGTCTCGCCTTCCTATTTGCATAAGTTATCATTGGTAACCGTGCTGTATGAACGGGTATGAGACTACCTTGGGGCTGCAGTCTCTGTGTACCCACATCTTTGTTTTCACATAGAGGAAGCGTTAGCCCAGTCTGCACAACAGCATTAGAAAGCACTGTGACTTTAGGGTTAAACTTCACAGTCTTCTCCTTCCTCTCTTCTTCCCCCTCCAGTCATTCCACCACCTCGAAACGATTACCTTGAGTAGTGTCCGGGTAGGATGACGTATCGGTCTCCGAGGCAGTGTTGTAGGCCTGAGCTCGACCGAAATTCGGGTTGGAGCTTGCCCATGAGCCTCCTCCTCCTCTGGGTGGGGGGGCTGGAGCTCGAACAGCTCTCCCTCCATAAGGGGTATATCCCCGACCTCCTCCTCTTCCTCTCTGAGGGGTTCCCTGCCACCTCAAGGCTCCTCTCCATGTTCCTCCTCCTCGTCCTCCTCCTCCTCCTCCTCGTCCTCCTGCTCCTGCTCCTCCTTCTCGTCCTCTTTGAGAGGCCTTTAGGTTCTTTTGTCTCTCCCTTTCCTCCTTCTTCTCCTTCATCCTCTCCACATAGGCAATGATCGCCTCTCGTAACTCCTCATCATCACACATATTGGCGTACCAACCTTCGTTCGCAGCGGCAATCTGAAGCATGTTGAAAAGGCCCGGTTCCTTGCCTTCCGTCCTGCTCAGAAAATGTGCCCTTGCTGTTGGGTTCTGCCTATCATGATTGAAAGAGCAGTCTCTGTTCTCCATCTGTGCCTTACACTGCAAGCCCGCGAACCACCTCCAACATGCGGTCTTCAGGTCTGGCTCTCTCTGTCTCTTCCAACCGGCAACTCTGTTTGTGTACGTGGCTTGTGCGCCAACAGCTACACCGCCTGCCTGTGCCGTATGTGCCTCCGTGAGCGAGTCCATGTTTGAGCATGCACTCATCACTTCTTGAAACAGTGCTGACGGAGCAACGCTTTGAACCGTATTTTCGAACACGTGTGTCTCGAGGAAGTTCTTGGACTTCACTGAGCTAAACGTCGAGCATTGTTGTATGAGCCGAGTAAGCTTACTCGGGTTAACTGTGTGTAACGCCGAGAAGAAATAGAGGATGATCGACTTGCGGCCATAGAATAGCCCATAGGAGGAAACTACCTCCGTAAGGGTCGCCGCCAAGCCAACAGCGCTCCTCAAACTCATCGCCACTGTCTCAAAGATTTCAAATCCTATGAGAGTACCAGTGCAGAGATGCTGGTATCCATGAGATTGAAAATATGAAACGAGTGTGGCCACCGCCAGTTCACACTGAGCGTCTAGGCCTGTTGCATTGTTTCTCTTAATCTCCTCCTTCTTTCTCAAAAACTTGTACTGTGTCAGATCGAATCCCTCCGAGACTAGAGATTGGTCAAAAACAGTAACAAGGGCCTCGTATTCCTGCGTTTCGTCGCAAGGAAAAGCCTTCATGCAGGCATTGATCTCTTTGAGCTTGCTCAAAAGCGAAGCATCAGAGTCTGTCTGAGCTCGTCTTGGCATATAGCATGAGACTTGCCACTCCTCCTTTCTTCCCCTTGAAGGCATTTATGATATTTTGTCTGTCCTTCTTCTCCGTATTTGTGACCACCACCGTAGTTGAGCCCGGGGGTGCAGGGGCTGGTGGGGCAGGAGCTGGTGGGGTCAAATATGTCGGAGGGTGTGCCTTTGCACCACTCACTTTTGCTTTCATTCTTTCCAGTCTCATCGTCTTCTCGAACTCCGCCTTCTCTTTCGCCTTCTTCTTCTCAGATATCACCAGCTTTTGTGCATGAGTGATAAAGGCCACCAATTCAGAAGCAGATCTGAGAAAATTATATTTCTCCACATATTGGTCAACACCTGCTTTGTTGGCGACCGGTGGTGCGTTACTAAGTGATTTAAGGACAGAGTGATCCTTGGTAGGAATCCATCTCTTCCATGCCTCCTTATGCAGTAACGCACCCATCAACAGTCTGATCTTGGTCAGAACTCTGTCAGTCTTCTCTAACTCATCAATCACAGGATGAGTTTCTCCTGCTGCCTTAATGCTTTTTTCCATCTCTGCCTTCCCCTCCTCCAAGGCCTTCATTTCCATCGTAAAAAAATGAAATATGCCACTCGAGTTTTTCGAACCCGGATTGATCTTCATTTTTGTTACATCGACTGCCTCCTGACCAGTCGCGAGGAATCTGGCCGTTGCTCTTGGGTTTGTGTACTGGAGGTAACCCTCACATCGTGGGCCGTATGAACGTTCCCAAATCAGGGTTTGAGTGTACACCCCAAAGATAGCATCGAGTAATTCAAGGTGGGTGTGTGTGTCCCCAAACTTGATATGCTGTATCTTCTTTCTCTTTTCTGGATTAGAGACCAGTTTGCCGAGGAGCTGTGCTGTGTTTGATAATAGGATATAGCCATCCTTTTTAGCACGACTTTTCTCTCTTCTTTGATCCTGAGGGATCCACACATAGGTATCCTTCTCTCCCCCCATCTTGTTATCAAACTCTTCTTTAGTGAGGTCATAGTGGTCTTGCACCCACTGTTGTTCCTCCACTGTGATCTCCTCTCCATCACTATGAATCAAGTCGATCATTTTTCGTCCTCCTCCTCCCGTGTAGGCAGGTGGTATGGGATTACCATATGCTCCTCCTCCTCCCATCCCTTCTTGTTCAAATCCTCCTTCATCTTCGTCTCCTCCATATCTTCCTTCATCATCCCAGCCCTCTTCTACTCCTCCTCCTACTCCTTCATCTCCTCCTCCTCCTCCTTCATTCAATCCTCTTCCTCCTCCTCCTGCTTCTTCTTCTTCTCTTCTTTGATCTGCCTCCGAGAATTCACTCACTTCGGCGGTCTCTGTCGACATGATGTCGTAGTAGTGATCAACAGGAGGACAGTGTCAGCTCCTATGTTTGGTTTTTGTTCGTTTGTGTTCTGTTCCTCCTTCAGTCGATTGACTAGTGAAGAGAGAAACTAATAGAGAGGGTAGGATAAGATTCCCTGTCCTCTATGAAACACTGTTTGTGTGTTTGTTTTTGTTTGAGAAAAATAGTCTTTGAGACTTTCTTCGATTTCTTGTTCTCCTTACTCAGATTACTTTCTCCTCCTCCTTTTCTATATTGTATCTACTATGAGGCACTTGGACCTACACACAGATAGTAATAGAGAAGCTAGAAAAGCTCTCCTTGAGAAGTCGACAGTCGGTCGGATAGGTTCTCAGACCTACCTTTAGAAAACGATCAGAGAGTTGCAAAAATACTCTGACGTATGTGTGAGATAATGCAGATAAATGCACAAACTAGAAGGGTAGAGTGTTGTGCTCCTGTCCCTATGCTTGTTTGTGTTTTGTGTGTGTTCCTTCACTCTTCTGTCCACCTCCTTCTTCTTGGTCTCTGTGTGAGAACAGCAAGAACGACAGAGAGTTTGTATCTGATGTCTCCTTGTGAGCACACAGATATGGATTGGGCTAGAGGGTACGAGACACCTGCTTGAGACCAATCAAATTATTTGTTTTGTGAAAGAGACGGTTATGAGGGAGCTGTGTTGGAGTATTTGTTTTCGTCTGACGTCCCCGTGTGAGACAGGTCAGTGAAAATTCACTCTGTTGCCTGTGTGGCAATGCAAAAAGAAATCACCCTAGTGATGTGGACTCCAAATGTAATGCCCCCAACGATAGCTCGTAAAAAGTCGGTAATACAACCACAGTCCTCAAGAATGAGAATGATGTCTCGTTATATTAGCTCAGTGAAGCCAAAAAGGAAAACTGCAACAGACCAGGAATAAAATGGCATCAGGTCCAATCCGGACAAATAATACTGAAAAACAAGCTGGTGCACCTGTCACCAGGAAAAGATACTTTTTACCAGCTATCCGGGGGGTGATGCCTACAAAACTCAGTGAGACGCAGCCTGGCACTTTCGCAGACGCCCGAGCCAGGGCCCGGGACCAGGAAACCGGCTCGGCGGCATGTGTAGGCCCTGCTCCAGTGAGTGAGTAGCAGTTGAAGGGTTTATTAAACTGCCTTAGGGGCGGCCAGGACTGTCACTGTGTTCAATGCGATGTTACGGGACGGTTACACGGTACAATTTTTTTTTTAATAATACTAGTAAATGTGAATAAGTTAGTGATTACTGATAATAGTATCGATTCTAAGTCTTCAACGACACTGCTCAATCTTTAAGAGGCTGAGGTGAGATTCAATTCATTAAAAAAAAATTAAAAATATATATATATATTTTTAAAAAATGAAAAAAAAATCAATCATGGTATTCACTAACAGTAGTGATGAAGGGAAGTGACTAGTAATTGTTACTATTTGTAACAGCTGACACTCCGCGCGCAGCCTGCCACGGTCCACTCCAACTGTGACAATGTCCAAAAGACCGCACTTTGATTACCATGACAAAGCCGCGCCCACCCGGTCGACGACATTGCCGCTTCACGTTGTCAGTGACATCAGATGATTACTGTTTAGACAGGCCCTGGCCCGGTGCGTTTGACCAAAGACGCCTGTGTGACCTTGACTTCTCTCCTCTCTCTCTCTCTCTCTCTCTCTCTCTCTCTCTCTCTCTCTTTCTTTCTTTCTTTCTTTCTCTCTCTCTCTCTCTCGCTCTCTCTCTACCTATCTCTCTCTCTCTCTCTCTCTTTCTCTCTCTCTCTCTCTCTCTCTCTCTCGTCTCTCCCTCGCTTGCTCCCACTATATCTATCTATCCATTCATAGTTAAAGAGCCATGAATATCCTTAGTCTCTTCCTCTGCATATTCCTCTCTGTCTCTGTCGTAGTCAAGATTGTTGCAGATGCTCTGGTTCTGACTGCCTGCGTCTGGCTTTCACTCTGCACAATCTTGATGCTGACAGAGCACGGCCAGAGCATCTGAAATCATCTTGACGATTATAAGGCTCTTTGCATATACTCTGGCTCTTTCTGCCGGTGTCCCTCTTTCACACGATCTTCTGTTGTAGGAGAAGTCTTGATCTTTGTTTCCCTTCCCCCCCCCCCCCCTCTCTCTCTCTCTCTTCCTCTGCATCTGCTTCTCTACTTACTTCACCGAGACGTTCTCAGCTCATAGAGCCATGGCATTGTGTTGTAGGCTTTGTGCTACTTCTTTTTGGGTTTCGAGCTCCGCGACTGCTGGCCCAGCTCCTTCGAGCTGCAGAGAAGAGAGAGAGAGAGAGAGAGAGAGAGAGAGAGAGAGAGAGAGAGTGAGAGAGAGAGAGAGATAGAGAGAGAGAGAGAGAGAGAGAGAGAGAGAGAGAGAGAGCATATCCCAACGCGTGTGCATGCATGAAACAGAAAGTGAGGCAGCTGTAGAAGAAACGGAGGGGATCCCGCAAGGGGTTTCAAACGCAGAGAGGCAACATGTCTCCTCATGCCAGGCGACAGACAATTATGTCGATTGCAAGATTTGAGTTAAAATTGTCAGTTGACTTGATATCGCAAACAAAGAACATCAGTACAGACCGTTCATATGCGGCCCACACCGCGTCTGTGACCACATTACGGAAGTTACCTCTGCGCAAACAGACAAACAAATCTAGACTCTTTCTTCCACCAAAACTGTCGTTTCATTTTGTTAGATCCCTTTAGCTGCGCTGGAGCTCTGTTAAGACCTGTTGTTTGGTTGGTGCTGTTGATAAGATAGACGAAAGCCATATTGAAATACGTGTTTGCTCGTGTAAATTAAGCGCATATTTATGCAGTGTATGTATGTGTTTATGTAACGTGTTGGAAAGGATGTACGAATGCTTGTACAATGTGTGAGTGTATGTATGCAAACAGTGTGTTGTGTGTCTCTGTATGTTGAGAGTCAAACAAATCTTTCTTGCCTTGGTTCACTCGCAACCAAAATGTACATGCTTATGGGAGAGGCTTCTATTTGACGTAGATCCCCCTCCGAGACTGAAGAACTCGAGTCCTTCAAAAATATTCCATGGTACAGACGCTCAAAAATATTCCGCACACAAAGGCCTTTCGTTTTGTCTGCGCGATATGTCGAATGGATTTCCTGCTTCCATTTATTGACGCTTTTTGTTTTGTTGGTAGTCTTTCCGTGCTGTCCATGGCAATGCAAAAGTAATTTCGTCTTCACCTTTCATGAAATATGCTCGGTTGGTTCGTGTGTTTCTTACTTGTCAGCAGCGTACAGCGCAGCCGCCGTAGTGCCCCCGGGAGAGGTTATATCGTTTCTGAGAGCGAGAGGGGGGAAAAAGATGTGTGTGTGTGTGCGTGGGGGGGGGGGGGGGGGATTTGTGAACGGGAGGCCAAACAAGTAACATATGCAAGGAACATGAACATAATCATCTTTTATAAAACTTGAAACCAAGACGAGAGCAAATAGACGTATGCTTTAGTAACAGACAGTCAGGCAAAAACGAGAAATGATTTATGATTTGACAAGCTCCTCTGCAGCCCTTTCCTTTCCTTTCCCCCTCTCCCATTCTGCCTTCTTTCTCTCTCTCTCTCTCTCTCTCTCTCTCTCTCTCTCTCTTTCGACTTAGAGACGAAACAGGCAAGGCAGATAGAGACAGAAAGAGTCAGATACAGAGGCACAGACAGACAGAGATAGATATGTAGACAGACACACAGACAGAGATGGAAAGAGGACCAGACAGGGCATGCACGGCAAAGGGCTGGCAGAGTTTTACAGAGGAAACATCCAAAAGAGAGGAGAAGACAACCTCAGTTTGGTGGGATGGACATTACTAAACTTGGAAGCGTAGCTATGTTCCAAGGAAGGCAAAACAAAGAATTTTTTTGGAGAGTCTATGTATACAAATATCTATTAATACGAAAGTGTACATTCATTCATACATTCATTCCTAAATACATACATACATACATACATACATACATACATACATACATGCATACATACATGCATACATACATACATACATACATACATACATACATACACATATACATACATACATACATACATACATGCATACATACATACATAGATACATACATAGATACACAGATACGTACATACGTACATACGTACATACGTACATACGTACATGCATACATACACACATACATACATACATACATACATACATAAATACATACATAAATACATACATACATACATACATACATTACATATATACATACATACATACATACATACATACATACATAAACACATAAATACATACATATATACATATATACATACATACATACATACATACATACATACATACATACATACATATATATATACATGTATATATTTATATATATGTATATATATATATATATCAAATTTATATATGTACATATATCCAGCTGTCGATTCAGATGCATGCATATATACTCGAACGGTCCATGACTTGCACTCTTCGAACGCAATCTGCGCTTTCATCTTTATAGTTAATTCACACACAACGCACGTGCACTACACAGTTTGCACACCATCCCTTGCAAGAATGTGCAAATGGCTTGATGTCTGGAGCCTTAGTCGGGGCTACATTTGTGTTCCGTGGCCAGTGAGCGTGGAGCCATCTCACAGCCATGTGGCGGTTGGCTCTTTTCGGGTGTTAGGAAAGAGGTGTCCAACCAGGCCGAGCCCAGCGAAGTCTGCCTCACTAGCTTCTCTGCGGTGGCCCGAGGGAAGCCCTGCACCAAGCAGACCCGACAATCTGCACAAACTTATGCCGGGATATGTCGAGGGGAAGAAAAAACAAAGCCAGGAAAACAGAACGAAGAGCGGCTGCACGTAGAGACCTACATATGAAACAAAGTCCAGAAATGGCGCCTTGGGAGAGAGAGGGAGAAATAAGAGAGAAAGGAAGCCAGGGGAGTGAATCGTGGTGAGGATAAGCTGGGGCAGCAAGCAAATGATAACAAGATTGCGGTCCAGAGCCATAACACGGAGCCGGTAACGCCCTCATGACGAGTGGGGACAGGGTGTACCATGTGCACGCCGGCATCTACCAGCGTCTCGATGAGCAGAAAAAAATAGGCCGGACCTGGACCCAGCCAGAACGTCTCCTCACCCCATTCCTCTCAGCTCCAGACATCAAGACATCAGAGCAAGGGATGCGAACCATGCACCGAAAATACAACAGATTCTTGGCTTGTTTTGTATTTGAATACAACGGTATAATGCATACAAACATTCATACGAACAAAAATTGAAAAGCAAAACTATGGTGTTACATCATAAATCAAGTAAATAATGTATGATATGACATAATATTAAATAATAAATATGTAGCATACAATACGAAAAATGAAACATATTATTCTAATATAATAAAATGTCATTTAATATTTACGATGTATTGTACAATACCAAACTTTGGAAAAGATTGCTTAAATCGAGATGGCATTATTTGTCAAGTGCCAAGAGGCGCACCTGTGCCGCTCAGGGCGGTCGCCATGTCCAGATAGCTCTCCTCCAGCACCTCCTCTTCCTAATGCAGCAAGCTCTATTTCTTTCTTCTCATGACAAGTTCTGACAAGGCAAGTCGCCGGGTCCAACGAACTCTGCTTCAGAAGGTCCTCTTCGTGCACCATGCAACCATCTCTATGTCTTTTCTCCGCAAGAACTAATCAAGTAATTTTCTACGTGTAATCTGCGTGCAACGCTGTTGCAGGGGTGCACACACTAGCTGCGAGACACAAGAAAGAACACACAAGACACACCGCCCTGCGTTCACAACTGAGTTGAGAGGATTGCTAGCGATGCAGCAGAAAGCCGATCTGACAATACCCTGTCGATGTACTCTACATTTTGTCTTGCTTGCACACACGAAAAGCGAGCAATCAATCAAGAGGGACCAACACATGCGCAACAAGAGCAACCAGCACCTGGCCAAAAGCTTGTAAAAATTCTTGGATGCCCGCTTTTTCTTGCTCGGTCACTTCGGGGGACGAGCACCACACAGTCATGGCACCTTGCACCTGCGGGGTGGAGGTGGGCAGCAAATGGGAGAGCATAAACGGGCACATCCAAAGATACCGCAGGAGAAGGAGAGAAAACAACGAAGAGACATACAGGCGACCAGTGCAGAGAGAAAGAAAAAAAAAAAAAAAGAAAAAAGAGAGAGAGAGAGAGAGAGAGAGAGACAGAGAGAGAGAGACACAGAGAGAGAGAGAGAGAGAGACAGAGAGAGAGAGAGACAGAGAGAAAGAGGAGAGAGGAAGAGAGAGAGAAGAGAAGAGAGAGGGAGAGAGAGAAAGAGAGAAAGAGAGAGAGAGAGAGAGAGAGAGAGTGCTGGGAGGGGAACGAAAGAGAATGAGAGAGGAGAGATCGGACCAGTGCTTGCAAGGTTCAGAACATATATAAAGAGGAGAGAGAGCGAGTGAGCACGGGCCCACAACAACAACAACAACAACAACAACAACAACAACAACAACAACAACAACAACAAGAAAAGAGAGAGCGAGCGAGCGAGAGAGAGAGAGAGAGAGAGAGAGAGAGAGAGAGAGAGAGAGAGAGAGAGAGAACGAGTGAGAGCACGAGAGGTGATAATTTTTTCCGATTGTGGAGGTTTGATGACGGAGAAGAGGTGGAGGACAGACCATAGCCGGCGTATTAGGCATTGTACGGATTACTTTCTTATGATCTAGGCCCTTCTATCAACCAAAAAAAGCCCAGGATAGATAAATAATATGGGAGAGAAAGGCTAAGGGAAGGGCGCGGGAAATATGGACTCTGTGTTGTGTATGTATGTGTGTGAGTGTGTGAGTGTGTGTGTGTGTGTGTGTGCGGGAGATTTCTCGTGAGAGAGAGAGAGAGAGAGAGAGAGAGAGTGAGAGTGAGAGAGAGAGAGAGAGAGAGAAAAGAGAAGAGGAGGCGGGTAGAATAAGAAGTGATAGAGATGGGAAAGGTAGTGGGTCGCATCCTGAATGAGTCAAGCTTAGTCGGGGATTCTTTGGCAGATAGAATGATTGTAGAAGGAATTCAGCGTACAACAACAAAATGGCTACAACGTCCCTATTTCTATTTCTTACTTCTTTTTTACATTCTTCTTTCTTTCGCCTTCTTCCCTGTGTTATGATATCGTGTGCATTTGTGTTCATGTATCGAGTATATGTGTGCATACATACGCATGCCTGCAAGTGCAAGTACACAATTGCTTGTATGCTTATGACTGTTGTGCACAATGTTCATACCAGAGATCCTGCGAAGTTAATTTGATGGTTTTCGTGCAAAAATCTCAAAAAAAAATTTAGCCTCACAAATCCATTGTAGACCCAACAAAAGGACACGCAAGAAGTAGTAGTAGTAGCAGTAGTAGTAGTAGTAGTAGTAGTAGTAGTAGTAGTAGTAGTAGTAGTAGTAGTAGTAGTAGTAGTAGTAGGAGTAGTAGTAGGAGTAGTAGTAGTAGGAGTGGGAGTAGGAGGAGGAGTAGGAGGAAGAGGAGGAAGAGGAGGAGGAGGAGGAGGAGGAGGAGAAGGAGAAGAAGAAGAAGAAGAAGAAGAAGGAGGAGGAGGAGGAGGAGGAGAAGAAGAAGAAGAAGAAGAAGAAGAAGAAGGAGGAGGAGGAAGAGGGGGCGGGGGGGGGGGGGGGGGGTTTGGCATTAGGAGAAAAAGAATAAGGAGGAGGAGGAGGAGAAGAGGAAGAAAGAGAAGAGGAAGAAGAAGAAGAAGAAGAAGAAGAAGAGGAGGAGGAGGAGGAGGTGGAGGAGGTGGAGGAGGAGGAGGAGGAGGAGGAGGAAGAAGAAGAAGAAGAAGAAGAAGAAGAAGGAGATGAGGAAGAAGAAGAGGAAGTAGAAGGAGGAAGAGAAGGAGGAGGAGGAGGAGGAGGAGGAGGAGGAGGAAGACAAAGACAAAGGAAGACAAGAGAAGAAGAAGAGAAGGATGAAGAGGAGGAGAAGGAAGAGAGAAGGAGGAGCAGAGAAAGAGAAGAAAAAGAGCAGGAGGAAGAGGAATTGAAATGAAGAACATTCATGCAATTGTAAAACGCTCTAAATCGTAGGACACACGCGTAAATGACAATAGACACTTGCAAAAATACCATGACAGCATATTTACGCACACGCTGCTTGCATGCACACGCACACGCACACATACACACACGCATGACACGCAAATAATACGCACCTGGATGGACTCGATCTCTACGCCGGCGCAGATAGACACCACCACCGCCTCAGGTAACAGCGCACCTGCCCACACCGCCGCAACTTGCACACTTTCTTTTCGACATCTTATTGCACTCAGGCCTTGCCACTGCAATCTCCTCTCAAAAAGGGGCACCAACGCAAAGTCGGCAGTGGGATTGAATACGATGCAAAGCTGGTACAGCAGCATACAGCATAAACAAAAGTACACGCATTCTGAGCAAGAACATAGAAAGTATTTTCGAGTAGTTTCATTTACCAAAATTTTCACCGAAACTTCTGTTTACGCAGACATGATCGTTTTATATATTTTAATTCATGTTGGAACTTCAGTCATTCTGCGTATGTATACCGAAAAAGGAAATTCTGTAGTGGATCAGAAAATGCATCAAGGATATCACGCAAATTAAAAGGCCTGCCACGTGCAGAATCAGGCTCCAAGCACACGCTAAGTTAGCTACAACAGCTACAAGACGCTAAGTTAGTACAACGAAAGTGAGCTAGCCAAAGCTGAGATTTCTGATTAATATCTCTGTACGTCTACATATTAAGATAATGGACACACAAACAACCAAGACGACTACAAAAAAACAACTCACAGAACAAGCAAAGTCCTTAAGAAGCAAACAAAAACCATGCGCAAACAAAAACCATGCCAATACATGCAACAAGGATTGGCAAACAAAAATCAAACAAGAGAAAGATGACGCTAGGACCTTTGAGTTCGGCGAAGACCTTGCCGCACTGCTGGGGCTTATGGCAGAGCACTACCAGCCGGCAATCTTTGCAGGCCTGCGCACATCACCACAGACTGCGCGCCCTTGGAAAGAACAAGCAAGCCCAGCAGAGAATAAGAAGAGGCCGAAGCACGGTCGAGGAAGAAAAGGACAGACAGGCAGACCAGGAAACAAGCCGCACTAGGTTACTCGTGGGCTGCCAGAAGAGGAAAAAGCAAATGACAGGACGGAAGGGGCAGACGGGCAGGTGGGCAGAAAAGAAGCTGCACCTCGAGGTTGCTGGCGGTGGCCAGTGCGACAATTCCCCTGTCGCGGAAAATCTTGCGGCGCGCTGACACAGGATCCGAGACGCGGACCAGCGAGGGCGGGACCGCCTAGACAGTACAAAGGAGCACGGGCGACAGAAAGGAGGAGCTGAACCATATTTAAACAAAATTGTCGTTGTGTGATATGTTTTTGGCAGAGCAGAGAAACAGCAAAAAAGGAGGTGGAGGGCGGAAGGGCGGCAATAAGAGGGCAGGGGCAGATGAAGGAATTCGAGGGAAAGCGAAGGTCACAAGCGCACTTTTCACTGTCAAAATATGTTTTCGGTTCGATTCATGTGTTCATTTATTTATGCTGTGCGGTACGGAGGAAGAGAAGGTAAAAGCCCACCTGCTTGGCAATAAGACCTGCACAAATGGCCTCCGACATATTCCCTCCACCTGTTCCAGCAAGGAAGGTGCACTGCGATTAGCTGCAACGAGGGGCGACACAGAGTGATAACAAAAACGATGCTGGGGATCCTGTGACACACAGTTATGACGATCGCCGAGGGATGTCGAGAGAGGGGTTGGAGGGAAAGAAGAAGAGAGGTGAGGTGTGAACCGATGAAGGCCACAGGAGCGAGGCTGGCCAAGCTTTGTCCCCCTCCTTGTGCGTCGGTGTGAGCCATGCGAACGGCGGTTGTCGGCAGCGGTAAGGAGAGCGAGCGCTCCACGGCAGGTGAGAGATGGGCAAAGCGGAGAGAGGAGAGAGCACGGACGGAGTAGCGGCAGGAAAGTTGGAGAGCAGCAGGTGATCGGAGAAGCCTCATCTTCGGGCTGCGAGATATTTGAGGCAGGATCGGGGATGCAAAGAGAGGAGAGAGAGAGAGAGAGAGAGAGAGAGAGAGAGAGAGAAGGGTGGAGGAAGCACTTCTAAACAATTTCTTTTATGTCAGAACCCCACCCTCCCCCACCTATCCCAACTTCCGGGGCCTGTCTGTATCCCTCTAATAGCCTTGTCCCCGCCCTCACCTCCCTCTTATTTCCACGAAACCTCCTTCTCCTGTTCCTCCTCTTCCTTCTTTTCCTCCTTGTCCTCCTCCTTGTCCTCCTGCACCTGCTCCTCCTGCACCTGCACCTGCTCCTGCTCCTGCTCCTCTCTCTCTCTCTCTCTCTCTCTCTCTCTCTCTCTCTCTCTCTCTCTCTCTCTCTCTCTCTCTCTTCTCTCTTTGGTTTTTTTTTCTAGACTCACAGTCCAGCAAGCAGCACCACCGCCACCATCAGCAGTAGCATTATTATTATTATTATTATTATTATTATTATTATTGGACACCGTGATAGCCCAGTGGTCAAGTTCTACCATCTGGGCCCTGTCGCCAGTTCGATTCCCGTCGGTGCCACCAGTATTTTCATTGAACATACCGATCCGTCTGGACCAGTATTTTCATTGAACATACCGGCCCGTCTGGAAGTGTTGGAACTGCCCTTGCGGGGGTGCCATTAGAGCTTATCGTCAATTCTTCGTACTCCCCTCACGGGTGAGACGATGGAGGCGCATGTGCAGAAATGCATCAGCCATTGACAGAGAAGCACTATTATTATTATTATTATTATTATTATTATTAGGGAGTACATAGGCCATCGGTCCTTTCCATGGGCTGATTGGTATAAAGCTCCTAGAGTAATGTTCTATGCCGTCACTTCCTTTATTCCACCGATTGGTGTGGAGACTTTCCTTATGGAATGGAGGACTGGATGCACATGGCCTTTTGGCTCAGCAATTGGCAGGAGATACACTATTATTATTATTATTATTATTATTATTATTAAGTGGCACCGCGATAGCCCAGTGGTTAAGGTCTACCATCTGGGACCTGTCGCCAGTTCGATTCCCGTCGGTGCCACCAGTATTTTCGAAGGATATTTTCTTTGAAAGTATTGGTTTGTCTGGAAGGCTTGGAGCTGCCTTGCAGGGGTGTCAGTAGAGCCTATCGTCAAATCTTCGTACTCCCCTCGCGGGTGAGACGATGGAGGCGCATGTGCAGATTTGCATCAGCCATTGACAGAGAAGCACTATTATTATTATTATTATTATTATTATTATTATTATTATTATTATTTTGGACACCGTGATAGCCCAGTGGTCAAGTTCTACCATCTGGGCCCTGTCGCCAGTTCGATTCCCGTCGGTGCCACCAGTATTTTCATTGAACATACCGGTCCGTCTGGACCAGTATTTTCATTGAACATACCGGTCCGTCTGGAAGTGTTGGAACTGCCTTTGCGGGGGTGTCATTAGAGCTTATCGTCAATTCTTCGTACTCCCCTCACGGGTGAGACGATGGAGGCGCATGTGCAGAAATGCATCAGCCATTGACAGAGAAGCACCACTATTATTATTATTATTATTATTATTATTATTATTATTTAGGGAGTACATAGGCCATCGGTCCTTTCCATGGGCTGATTGGTATAAAGCTCCTAGAGTAATGTTCTATGCCGTCACTTCCTTTATTCCACCGATTGGTGTGGAGACTTTCCTTATGGAATGGAGGACTGGATGCACATGGCCTTTTGGCTCAGCAATTGGCAGGAGATACACACTATTATTATTATTATTATTATTATTATTATTATTATTATTATTATTATTATTATTATTATTATACCGGCCCGTCTGGAAGTGTTGGAACTGCCCTTGCGGGGGTGTCATTAGAGCTTATCGTCAATTCTTCGTACTCCCCTCACGGGTGAGACGATGGAGGCGCATGTGCAGAAATGCATCAGCCATTGACAGAGAAGCACTATTATTATTATTATTATTATGGACACCGTGATAGCCCAGTGGTCAAGTTCTACCATCTGGGCCCTGTCGCCAGTTCGATTCCCGTCGGTGCCACCAGTATTTTCATTGAACATACCGGTCCGTCTGGAAGTGTTGGAACTGCCCGTGCGGGGGTGTCATTAGAGCCTATCGTCAATTCTTCGTACTCCCCTCACGGGTGAGACGATGGAGGCGCATGTGCAGATTTGCATCAGCCATTGACAGAGAAGCACTATTATTATTATTATTATTACTATTATTATTATTATTATTATTATTATTATTATTATTATTATTACTATTATGGAGGGGTGCACAGTATGGCACCCCACGGGAAGAGGAGGTGGTTGGGCCTCTTCCCACTGGTTTCGAGGCTATGTCGTTGTGTTGGCTCCGAGGCTATGTTGTTGTGGTTCCGAGGCTATGTAGTTGTGTTGGTTCCGAGGCTCTGTTGTTGTGTGGGTTCCGAGGCTATGTCGATGTGGGTTCCGAGGCTATGTTGTTGTGTTGGTTCCGAGGCCATTTCGTTGTGTTGTTTTTTATAAGACATACACCACGTGGGATCAAAGGGGTATTTACATTCCGCGATCTAGGGGTGGTGACGGGTTTCGAGGCGTCCCAGATACTTACCACAAAACGTCCTCATGCGCTGGCAGACCGCATGAAATGTCTGCTACCCCTGTGAGTACCTCCATGCGGGACCTACCCAGTCTCGTGGAGCTCTCATGCGGGGAAGATCAATCATTTGTAGTTGATTTCCTGCAAGGTACCCGACACTGTGCGGGTAGTAGGGACTTCCTTTTGGGGCCTTCTATGCAGGATGGTTAGAGTCACTCTTCCCTCCCCAACATACTCACTGTAGTCCCTGTTGGGTCGAGGGATGGAGGCGCATGGCCCTCGGGCTCAGCCATGACAGATCAATATATATTATTACTATTATTATTGTTCAGCCCAATGGCCTCAAGGCGTTAAACTGTGACGCCAACTCATAACCCTTTGGTGGTAGATGCTGGGGAGGAGGGTCGTTGCGCGCGTAAAAGATCTTAAACTCCGCATATGCTGGTTGATAGCCCAGGACCCAGCAGACACCAGATTGTTATGGGTGGGGTTTCGAGGCAGCTCTAGCAACCGCGCTTGGTGTATGCACTTGCACATTCGGTGACGTCTTGCAAGAGGTTGCTGGGACTGCGGAATAACCTCGGCTTAGTGCAGTCTTGCCCTCAGGAGCTCCATCGGTGGCCCCGATCATCAGGCGAGAGACTGACACGGGGGGGTGGAGGACCTCGAACAAGGGTATTGGAGGCTTATGTCCGTTGAGGATATGCCATTAGCTGCATCAGTACGCCTCAGATATAGTAAATCTGCCTTGGAGTGTTGACTGTGACATATTTGAGGGAAATCCCGATGAAAAAACCTAGTCACACTTGCTAAACAGAGTTCCAGCCCAATGGCCTCAAGGCGTTAAACTGTGACGCCAACTCATAACCCTTTGGTGGTAGATGCTGGGGAGGAGGGTCGTTGCGCGCGTAAAAGATCTTAAACTCCGCATATGCTGGTTGATAGCCCAGGACCCAGCAGACACCAGATTGTTATGGGTGGGGTTTCGAGGCAGCTCTAGCAACCGCGCTTGGTGTATGCACTTGCACATTCGGGGACGTCTTGCAAGAGGTTGCTGGGACTGCGGAATAACCTCGGCTTAGTGCAGTCTTGCCCTCAGGAGCTCCATCGGTGGCCCCGATCATCAGGCGAGAGACTGACATGGGGGGGTGGAGGACCTCGAACAAGGGTATTGGAGGCTTATGTCCGTTGAGGATATGCCATTAGCTGCATCAGTACGCCTCAGATATAGTATTATTATTATTATTATTTTGGACACCGTGATAGCCCAGTGGTCAAGTTCTACCATCTGGGCCCTGTCGCCAGTTCGATTCCCGTCGGTGCCACCAGTATTTTCATTGAACATACCGGTCCGTCTGGACCAGTATTTTCATTGAACATACCGGTGCGTCTGGAAGTGTTGGAACTGCCCTTGCGGGGGTGTCATTAGAGCCTATCGTCAATTCTTCGTACTCCCGTCACGGGTGAGACGATGGAGGCGCATGTGCAGATTTGCATCAGCTATTGACAGAGAAGCACTATTATTATTATTATTATTATTATTATTATTATTATTATTATTATTATTACTATTATGGAGGGGTGCACAGTATGGCACCCCACGGGAAGAGGAGGTGGTTGGGCCTCTTCCCACTGGTTTCGAGGCTATGTCGTTGTGTTGGCTCCGAGGCTATGTTGTTGTGGTTCCGAGGCTATGTAGTTGTGTTGGTTCCGAGGCTCTGTTGTTGTGTGGGTTCCGAGGCTATGTCGATGTGGGTTCCGAGGCTATGTTGTTGTGTTGGTTCCGAGACCATTTCGTTGTGTTGTTTTTTATAAGACATACACCACGTGGGATCAAAGGGGTATTTACATTCCGCGATCTAGGGGTGGTGACGGGTTTCGAGGCGTCCCTGATACTTACCACAAAACGTCCTCATGCGCTGGCAGACCGCATGAAATGTCTGCTACCCCTGTGAGTACCTCCATGCGGGACCTACCCAGTCTCGTGGAGCTCTCACGCGGGGAAGATCAATCATTTGTAGTTGATTTCCTGCAAGGTACCCGACACTGTGCGGGTAGTAGGGACTTCCTTTTGGGGCCTTCTATGCAGGATGGTTAGAGTCACTCTTCCCTCCCCAACATACTCACTGTAGTCCCTGTTGGGTCGAGGGATGGAGGCGCATGGCCCTCGGGCTCAGCCATGACAGATCAATATTATTATTATTATTATTATTATTATTATTATTATTATTATTATTATTATTATTATTATTATTATTATTATTATTATTATTATTATTATTATTATTAGGGAGTACATAGGCCATCGGTCCTTTCCATGGGCTGATTGGTATAAAGCTCCTAGAGTAATGTTCTATGCCGTCACTTCCTTTATTCCACCGATTGGTGTGGAGACTTTCCTTATGGAATGGAGGACTGGATGCACATGGCCTTTTGGCTCAGCAATTGGCAGGAGATACACACTATTATTATTATTATTATTATTATTATTATTATTATTATTATTGTTATTACTTGGACACCGTGATAGCCCAGTGGTCAAGTTCTACCATCTGGGCCCTGTCGCCAGTTCGATTCCCGTCGGTGCCACCAGTATTTTCATTGAACATACCGGTCCGTCTGGAAGTGTTGGAACTGCCCTTGTGGGGGTGTCATTAGAGCCTATCGTCAATTCTTCGTACTCCCCTCACGGGTGAGACGATGGAGGCGCATGTGCAGATTTGCATCAGCAATTGACAGAGAAGCACTATTGTTATTACTATTATTATTATCATCATTATTATTATCATTATTATTATCATTATTATCCCTGAAAGGTGTTGGAGAAGGGGGTGGGGGGGTTTTGGGGACAGGGAAAATGAAAATTGTGTACCCCACTGCCCCACCCCCGCATTTCGGCACCCGTGTCGGAATAAATCATGGTTTGTGGGAACGAGGAGTTCGGAGCTCATATTTGCAGGGTGGCTAGCCCCAGACTTGATCTTGATGCTGATATGATTTTTTTGGAATTCACGCAAATATTTGCGTTAGGGCAGTGTCCTGAATGCCGAAATTCCTTTTTTTCGCACCCCCATCGGAATAAATCATGGTTTGTGTGAACCAGTAGGGTTTGGGAGCTCATATTGGCAGGGTGGCTAGCCCCAGACTCGATGTTGATGCTTATATAATTTCTTTGGAATTCACGCAAATATTTGCGTTAGGGGAGTGTCCTGAATGCGAAAATTCCTTGCCTATTTTCTGCATCCTCGTCGGAATAAATCATGGGACTTGGGAGCTCATATTGACAGGGTGGCTACCCCAGACTCGATCTTGATGCTGATATAACTTTTTTGGAATTCACGCAAATATTTGCGTTAGGGGAGTGTCCTGAATGCCAAATTTCCTTGTTTTTTAGCAGCACTTGCCGGTGCCTCCGGCATTGAACGTACCCTGTCGGCGGGGCAGGGGGGGTCCGGGGGGCCCTTTCCCCCGGGAACCCCAGCCCGGCGATTGTACGAACCCGTTTTGGTCGCGGGTGGCACCCACACCAGAAAATTGAGGTCATGTGCCAGCGCCCTCCGGCAATTAAACGTACCCTGTGTGACGGGGCAGGGGGGTTCGGGGGGCCCTCCCCCCGGGAACCCCAGCCCGGCGATTGTACGTACCCGTTTTGGTCGCGGGTGGCACCCAAACCAGAAAATTGAGGTCTTGTGCCACCAGCCGCCGTTCGCGCACACCAGAGGGAGTTAGCGGCTGATATTTGGTGTTTCTGACACTTCTTGATGAGCTCTCTTCAAAAATATATAAAATATCGCGCCGGGTGGCATACACACAGGAAAATTGAGGTTTTTGCGCCACCAGGCGGCGTTTGCGCACACCTGAGAGAGTTTGAGGCTGATGTTTGGTGTACCCGACACCTCTCGGTGCGCTCTCTTTGGAGATAAAAAAGTTTTGGTGGCGGGTGGCACAAAAACCAGAGATTTTAGGTTTTTGTGCCACCAGAGCTTACACTTGCGTTCTGCTGGTACCTCCGGCAATTTGAACGTACCCTGTCGACGGGAAAGGGGGGGCTCCGGGGAGAGCCCCCCCGGAAACCCCAGCCCGAGGGGTGGGGGGCGGGAGGGTGCGCGGAGGTATTATTATATTATTATTATTATCATTATTATTATTATTATTATTCAGCCCAATGGCCTCAAGGCGTTAAACTGTGACGCCAACTCATAACCCTTTGGTGGTAGATGCTGGGGAGGAGGGTCGTTGCGCGCGTAAAAGATCTTAAACTCCGCATATGCTGGTTGATAGCCCAGGACCCAGCAGACACCAGATTGTTATGGGTGGGGTTTCGAGGCAGCTCTAGCAACCGCGCTTGGTGTATGCACTTGCACATTCGGTGACGTCTTGCAAGAGGTTGCTGGGACTGCGGAATAACCTCGGCTTAGTGCAGTCTTGCCCTCAGGAGCTCCATCGGTGGCCCCGATCATCAGGCGAGAGACTGACACGGGGGGGTGGAGGACCTCGAACAAGGGTATTGGAGGCTTATGTCCGTTGAGGATATGCCATTAGCTGCATCAGTACGCCTCAGATATAGTATTATTATTATTATTATTATTATTATTATTATTATTATTATTATTATTATTATTATTATTATTATTATGGACACCGTGATAGCCCAGTGGTCAAGTTCTACCATCTGGGCCCTGTCGCCAGTTCGATTCCCGTCGGTGCCACCAGTATTTTCATTGAACATACCGGCCCGTCTGGAAGTGTTGGAACTGCCCGTGCGGGGGTGTCATCAGAGCCTATCGTCAATTCTTCGTACTCCCCTCACGGGTGAAGACGATGGAGGCGCATGTGCAGATTTGCATCAGCCATTGACAGAGAAGCACTATTATTATTATTATTATTATTATTATTATTATTATTATGGACACCGTGATAGCCCAGTGGTCAAGTTCTACCATCTGGGCCCTGTCGCCAGTTCGATTCCCGTCGGTGCCACCAGTATTTTCATTGAACATACCGGTCTATTTCTGGACCAGTATTTTCATTGAACATACCGGCCCGTCTGGAAGTGTTGGAACTGCCCTTGCGGGGGTGTCATTAGAGCTTATCGTCAATTCTTCGTACTCCCCTCACGGGTGAGACGATGGAGGCGCATGTGCAGAAATGCATCAGCCATTGACAGAGAAGCACTATTATTATTATTATTATTATTATTATTATTATTACTATTATTATTATTATTATTATTATTATTGGACACCGTGATAGCCCAGTGGTCAAGTTCTACCATCTGGGCCCTGTCGCCAGTTCGATTCCCGTCGGTGCCACCAGTATTTTCATTCAACATACCGGTCCGTCTGGACCAGTATTTTCATTGAACATACCGGTCCGTCTGGAAGTGTTGGAACTGCCCTTGCGGGGGTGTCATTAGAGCTTATCGTCAATTCTTCGTACTCCCCTCACGGGTGAGACGATGGAGGCGCATGTGCAGAAATGCATCAGCCATTGACAGAGAAGCACTATTATTATTATTATTATTATTATTATTATTATTAGGGAGTACATAGGCCATCGGTCCTTTCCATGGGCTGATTGGTATAAAGCTCCTAGAGTAATGTTCTATGCCGTCACTTCCTTTATTCCACCGATTGGTGTGGAGACTTTCCTTATGGAATGGAGGACTGGATGCACATGGCCTTTTGGCTCAGCAATTGGCAGGAGATACACTATTATTATTATTATTATTATTATTATCCCTGAAAGGTGTTGGTGAAGGGGGTGGGGGGTTTGGGGGGAGGGGGAAAATGAAAATTGTGTACCCCCCACCCCCCCAATTCCGAACCCCTGTCGGAATAAATCATGGTTTGTGTGAACCAGGAGGAGTTGGGAGCTCATATTGACAGGGTAGCTAGCCCTAGACTCGATCTTGATGCTGATATGATTTTTTTGAAATTCACGCAAATATTTGCGTTAGGGCAGTGTCCTGAATGCCAAAATTCCTCTTTTTTTTTCGCACCCCAATCGGAATAAATCATGGTTTGTGTGAACCAGGAGGATTTGGGAGCTCATATTTGCAGGGTGGCTAGCCCCAGGCTTGATGTTGATGCTGATATAATTTCTTTGGAATTCACGCAAATATTTGCGTTAGGGGAGTGTCCTGAATGCCAAATTTCCTTGTTTTTTTGGCATTTTTTTGCACCCCCCATCGGAATAAATCATGGTTTGTGTGATCCAGGAGGAGTTGGGAGCTCATATTGGCAGGGTGGTTAGCTCCAGAATCGATCTTGATACTGGTATAGTTTTTTTGGAATTCACGCAAATATTTGCGTTAGGGGAGTGTCCTGAATGCTAAATTTCCTTGTTTTTTGGCAGTACTTGCCGGTGCCTCCGGCAATTGAACGTACCCTGTCGACGGGGCAGGAGGGGTCCGGGGGGCCCTCCCCCCGGGAACCCCAGCCCTGTGATTGTACGTACCCGTTTTGGTCGCGGGTGGCACCCACACCTGAAAATTGAGGGGTTTTTTGCCACCAGGCGCCCTTTGCGGCACCTCCGGCAATTCAACGTACCCTTTCGAAGGGAAAGGGGGGGGGTCCGGGGGAGCCCTGCAATTGTACGTAACCGTTCTGGTCGCGGGTGGCACCCACACCTGAAAATTGAGGTTTTTTGCCACCAGGCGCCCTTTGCGGCATCCCCGGCAATTCAACGTACCCTGTCGAAGGGAAAGAGGGGGTCCGGGGGAGCCCTGCAATTGTACGTACCCGTTCTGGTCGCGGGTGGCACCCACACACCTGAAAACTGAGGTTTTTTGCTACCAGGCGCCCTTTGCTGCACCTCCGGCAATTCAACGTACCCTGTCGAAGGGAAAGGGGGCGGGAGGCGGGGGGGTTGGGGGGGGGGGTCCGGGGGGGCCCTCCAAAAAGTGACAAGAAGTGGGGCTGGCGGGGTTTGATGCGCGAAGCGCACCGGTAAACCATCCTTCAGGTGTTGGCGCAGCCCCTAGTTATTATTATTATTATTATTATTATTATTATTATTATTATTATTATTATTTTGGGGGGCACCAATACATGGTTGGGTGCCACCGCCACACGGCGGGGTTGGGGCCGTTGGCAGCTTGTTATGAGGGGTACATAATCAGTGCTCCACTGATTCATGAGACTGGACCTTTTACTGAGAGAAGCTCTCTCACCACGCTCACGGCTCTTGGCTCGGGGTGGCCTCTGGTATCACTCGGGGTGAGTGCGGGGGGTGGGGGTTATCTGAGGGAGGGGGTCGGGCTCAGTGGGTCACTGGACAGGTTGGTTAACTAAACTACTGTCGGTATGAGTGGGTACGAAGGCGACAGGCCCCACACATTTCCACAAGCCTTGAAATCACTCAACTGCCACAGTAGCGACTGCCTGGACGCGGGGCTCCTGACTCACCCTCTCTCCCAGAGCCCCTCGTGCTCACTTTGCGGATGCCATGGGGATGCTCTGGCGGAGGGTCGGGACGTGTTGGGTGCATGTGACCGGGCCTGTCACTTAGTGTTCTCGGTAGATGACTCTTTTGTAGCTTCTATCGGACGCAGGGTGGCTTGCCACGACACCTCAATGATGCATAGTACGTCACGTCTCTGGCCTGGTTACGGGGGCGGGTAACTGAGGCGGGTTCCTGAAGGCTGGTTACGGAAGCTATGTTATTGTTGTTGGGTTCCTGGCTGCTATGTTATTGTTGTTGGGTTCCTGGCGGCGTACATGTTTATGCTTTTTTAAGGGTGTTGAGCTTTAAATAACCCCACTCGGGTCTTCTTTTATCGAGCTCACCACTCGGTGGATGGAGGCCTGGGGTAGACTTATACGATGTTTTTGATGCTAGGTTCCGTCTCCAGGGATTCGACTGGCATCGCTGCTTTGCCTCATCGCACTGCCTCACCCACACATCCACGCTGGCACACTGTTTCTCCTCTTGCTCTTGTACCTATGTCGCACACAGCTATGAGCTCACGCCGATGAGTGGTTGTGACGAGGTGCACCCAGCTGGATTGCGGGCGAGCCACGGCGGCCTCGCTCTCGCTCTCTCTCTCTCTCTCTCTCTCTCTCTCTCTCTCTCTCTCTCTCTCTTTTTTTTTTTTTTTTTTTTTTGTTGCTTTGCTTTGCTTTGCTTTGGGCGAGGCCTAGCTTTCACATGGGCGGGCTGAGCCTATGAGGGGCGCACGATAAGCGTTCCATTGATTTATGAGACGGGTCCCAAGTACTGAGAGTAACTCATGTGAGTTGCTCATCATACTCATGGCCCTTGGCTCGGGGTGGCCTCTGGAATCACAAGGGGTGGGCACTGGGGGAGGGGGTTGTGTTCAGAGGGTCACCGCGAAGGATGGTCAACCAAACTACTGTCGGTCGGAGTTTGTACGAAGGCGAGAGGCCCTACACCTTACCACAAGCCTTGAAACGACTAAATGACCAAAGTAACGACGGACCGGAGCGGGGCTCCTGGCTCACCTCTCTCTCAGCACTCTTCGTGCTCATCCTGCGGATGCCATGGGGTTGCTCTGGCGGAGGGTTATGGGGTGGTGGGTACACGTGCACGGGCCTGTCACTCTGTGCTCTCGGTAGATGACTCACTTGCAGCGTTTATCGGACGCAGGGTGGTTTGCCACGACACCTACCTCGATGATGCACAGCGGGTCCTGCCTCGTGCCTGGTTACGGATGCAGGTGAGTGTTTGTGTGTATTCCTATACATACGTACACGTATGCTTTTTAAGGGTTGAGCTTTAAATAACCCCACCTGGGTCCTCATTTATCGAGTTTACAACTCGATCAATGCGGCACCGGGGTCCCATACCACTTATGTCACGTTCTTATGCGAAGAGCGCGGCCGCTAGTGCTGGCCCTATGGGTCAAGGCGGTAATCCTTCAGGTTTAGACGTTCCCCGTGGGAGTGCGCCTGCGGGTGGCGATGGCTACTCGGCCGGGGTGGGGTGGTCGAGTGCTCGCGTACCTGACGGGCAACCTGAATCACGTAGAGCCAGCAATCCTGCTGCATCTCGATCACCCTCCCCAACCTCGGAAGAGAAGTCACGTCCGGAAAGGTCTGGTCACGGCGTGTGGCACGCGGTACCGCCACCGAGGAGGCGGAGGAAGGTACGAAATGAGCTGGATAAGAGATGTTGCATAGTATGGGGGCTATCGCATGTCTCTCAGACAGTGGTCATGGCGCGAGAGCTTCGAATTCTCGGTCTCGGGGAAGTCGAGGTGGAATTCGCGGGCAGAGGTAGCGGGCGGCATTTGCGGATTAAATGTGCGTCTTGTGAGGAGGCGGAGAAGATGGTGCGGCTGCTGCGGGAGCGTAAGTTCTTCACGGGAAAGGTTCACGTTGCGATGGGTAGGACTTTCCGGGAAAGAGAGAAGCAGCGGGCTGCACGGGGGGGTGCCCACTATGTAGAGATGCAGAGGGAGCTTCGCAAGCAGGGGTTTGGCTACTGGGTGCTCGACGTGGAAGTCGACGAGGCCCAGGGCGAAGCCTCAAGCGGTGAATCTCCCTTGGCGGAGTGGGGCGGGATGCGGGAGCTGGAGGAGCTGGGGCGGAGGGTGCAGGATGGGCCGTGGAGGGTGGCGGAGGGCTCCAGGCGGGCTCAACCGAAGCGCAGGCATCGGCACCAGCTTCGTTCTTCCCAATTTGTGAAAGGCTTCCCACTGAGGGTGGCCTCACATAATTGGCAAGGCAAAGTGGGTGTGGATAGCCCTGGCTTTGGGGAATGGCCGGAGCACTACAAGGAGCGAGGCTGGGTGATCGTCGGAGTCCAGGAGCACAACCTATCGTCGCAGAAGGTGGAGAAGCTCCAAGTCGACGGCTTCGCAGTCCTCGGCAAAGCGGCTGCAACTGGTGCGGGCTCGCGTCTCTTGGGAGGAGTCTTGACGTTGGTGGCCAACTATCTGGCACCGTGCGCTACCATTGTACAGGCGCCTGTTCCACACCCACAGCAATTGTGGGTGAGGCTGTCGTCTGGGAGCGCGACGGCGTCGGATGTGTTCGTCGGCAACGGCTACTTCCCCCAAGAAAATCAACGAGAGGAATCTATTGCAGCCTATGAGGCGTGGCAGGCGGCCGTCTCCTACTTCGCCACCAAAGGTCATGTGGTTACGGTTGGTGATGCTAATGCTAAGCTGGGGCCCGCCAGAATAGCGCGGGAGGAGGGAGTGGTGGGCCCCTTTAGCGAGATAGATGAGAGGGGTAGAGGGGTTAGGAGTGAGAATGGTGAGTTGCTGGCTGCGATGCTTGTTGCCACGGGGTTGCGCAATCTCAGTGGGTTTTCGCAACCACGGGGGGACAAATATTGGTGGTCTAGGCAGGAAAATGTAGGTGGACGAAGGCATCTGCTGGATTACATCTGCGTCTCTTCCGAGCTGGCGGAGGAGGCGAGCTTCGGCGTCGACGAGGTAGACCTTGATACCGACCACAAAGCTGTGTGGGCGGAACTGGTCTGGGGGGACAGCCACCCCCAAAAAGCAGGTAAAGAGGTACAAAGCATTCAAGGCAGAGCGCTTGATAGGCAGGGTAGTTGAGGGTAAGGAGAGTGAGCTGTCTAAACTTAGGTTGAAGTACGACGAGACCTTTGCAGCTGGTATATCGGGGCTGTTGCCAGATGGCCTCCCAGATCTATCAGCAGTGGAGGACCCGGATGAGCTTCAGCAGGAGGTAGATAGGGTCGCTAGCTTAGTGGTCCGAGCTTTCACGGGCGCAGCCGCGAAGGTCTTGGGAGTTCGGGTGATTAGGCCAGGGTTTACTAATGCATGGTTTGATGAGGAGGGAAGCGATTGCGCGACGGAGAGAGGCATACGGCCTCTGGCGAAGGAATGAGGCCAACCGAGAGGCCTGGCAAAGATATAAAGAAGCGAGGAAGGCGGTCAGAAGGTTATGCAAGGAGAAGAAGGAGCAAGCGTGGAAGCGGGTCCAGAATGACACCGCTGCCAACTTCAGGAGCGCTACCATGGCCACGTACTGGAAGCTGTCAAAGCGTTTGGGCGGGGTTCGGCGGTCCAAAGCTTCTGCTCCTGTTCGGAAGCCCGATGGCACTCTGGCATGCACACTCCGGGAAAAACTACAAGAATGGGAAGAATACCGCCGACGTATGGTGGTCCCCAAAGAAAACCAGTTTTTGGAGGATGCATGTGTAGAGGAAGTCGGTTCCGATGAGGAAGCAGCGCGGATTGAGCCCGCGAAACTTTCCAGTATAATGACATCCTGCGCGACCAATTCGAGGCCATGGCGCAAGCCGAGGAGATCCGGACTGAGACGGGCCCGCTGGACTATGCTTACACCGAGAAGGAAGTGGAGCTCTGCCAGGAAAATCTCCGAATCACAAAGCGTGCTCACCGGATAAGATCAAGAACGAGATGCTCAAGTACGGAGGCACGCGGATTGTGAGCTTTCTGGTGCGCTTCTTCAACTGGTTGAAATCGTGCGAATACACCCCCAGCGACTGGGGCAAAGCGATTATCGTCAACATCCCAAAAGGAGGCGACCCAACCGATCCGGAATATTGGAGAGACATCGCGATTCTGAGCTGTCTGGGTAAGATGTATCTGTCCCTTATGGCGGCGAGGCTTACGGCTTTCATCGATCAGCCGGCAGGCTGCGCCCAGAGCAGGGTGGGTTCCGGCCAAAACGTAGTACGGGAGACCAGATTTTTGTCCTTAAGGAGCGTCTGCGCCTTAGACAACAAGCTGGCCTCCGTTCTTTCGTTTTGTTCGTGGATCTTAGAAAGGCATTCCCTACGGTTTGGCGGGCCGGGTTGTTTCAGAGGCTAACCCAGATGGGGGTACAGGGCAAGTTCTATCGCATTCTGCGGCGTTTTTACCGAAGAACGTCATCGCGAGTGCTAGTCGATGGCGAACTCACTGGTGAAGTGCTGGAAGAGATGGGAGTTCAGCAAGGGTCGCCGTTGTCACCGTCGCTGTTCAACGTCTTCATGGATGAGCTAACGGTCCGAATCGCGAAAGAGTTGGAGATCGAGGACCTCAACCGCATCGAAGACATACGGACCCTGCTTTACGCCGACGACGTTGCGGTAATTGCGCATAGTGTCACGGAGCTTCAACAGATTGTAAATGTCGTGGCGACATTCGTGGAGGACTATCGGCTTGAAATCAACCTGAAACCGGGCAAGACGGAAGTCATGCCGATATACGGGCACGCCAAGTCAAAAAAGTCGCCCCCATGCGTGAGGTTCCGGGGCAAGGTTCTCAACGTCACCGACCACTACAAATACCTGGGAGTTCTGCTCACGGACACCCTCTCCGATAAACCGCAAGCGAAGCGGGCGGCGGAAATCACGGTAGCGGGAACGGCTGCCTACTACCCCCTCTGGATTGCCCACGAAGTTCCAGCGCGTCTTCGGCTGATGAATTGGCAGCAAATGGATGGCGCAAAGTTGCTTTACGCATCGGCTTTTTGGGATCTGCCGGGCGCCAAGTAAGCTGGAGGGCGCGTTGGTAGCGCCCCTGCGGGTCATCTTGGGTGTTGGTACGCGCACAAGCGGCTGCATCACCAGGGGTTTAGGCCGCACGCCGAGTTTTAGCATTCTTGCCAAGGCGGCCCGGCTTCGGTTCCTAGGGCGCATCGAGTTACTGGGCAACACAGCGCTAACACGCAGGCTTTACAACACGGGTCGGTGCAAATGGAAGGAAGATACGGAAAATTTGATCTTAGCAGATCACAGGCTGCGGGAGGGCTCGGATTCGCTCAAGCGGGTCGTGAACGAAGATGGCACGGTAGATGATAAGGACTGGCGGGCCGCTCTGGCGAACTGGAACGAGGTGGTAAAGCAATGGTCTGTCCGGCAGGAAGTAGCTGGCTGGGAGCGGCAGGCTAAGCCCTCTGATGGGCTTAGGGTGCTGCTTAGCCAGATGTCTTCCCGCTCTGCTTTCCCACGTTGGCGGGCGCTGGAGGGGGGAAGTCACAACTTATCAGAAGGCGATTGTTGAGCTACAACAATCGCCTTCGCCTCTACCGATCCAAATTTGGCTCATGCTCGCCGGACTGCTCAAGCTGTTTCGCCTTGTGTGGCACTGAGGTTAACGAGTCGTTACGTCACTTCCTGAGCTCTCGTGAGGCACTGTTTAAGTTTATCGATGAGGCGCAAGCCCGGCAGCCCCTCATGCTGAATCGAGGAGGGCTTTATCACAGGGAACTGCGGGAGGCGGAGGAGGAGATGAAGCTCTTCAAAGAGAAATGGCTGAAGGGGGAGGATGAAAAGATGGCGATGCTGGGCGTTTTGTTTATCCCTGTCCCAGAAGAGGTGGAGGAGGAGTTATGGAGGTTTGTTGCCACCATCTGGAAGGAGTGGGAGGAGTTGGAGGCGCAGATCAGGGAGGCAGAGGGGGCGGAGGAGGAGGAGGAGGAGGTGATCGACCTCACGGTCGTTCAGGAGGTGGGTAGAAGGAGGAGGGGAAGGCCTAGTCAGGTAGAATGTCTGGCTAGATCTGTTGTAGGTGGAGGTCAGCGCAGCGTCGCGGACTTCTTCTCAGCAGATAACTCCTCTCACTCCTTGCACCCACTTGCACATGCACAGAACGCTCATTTGCACATTGCACCGCCAGTCGAGTCTTTGGAGCGGAGCCGCGTCACCGAACGGCCCCGTGCTACCAATGAAGCACATGTCCGACAGGATCAAGGGCAAATTGACAGGATCAAGGGCAAATTGACTGATAAGTCTATTATTATTATTATTATTATTCCCAGTGGTCAAGTTCTACCATCTGGGCCCTGTCGCCAGTTCGATTCCCGTCGGTGCCACCAGTATTTTCATTGAACATACCGGTCTATTTCTGGACCAGTATTTTCATTGAACATACCGGCCCGTCTGGAAGTGTTGGAACTGCCCTTGCGGGGGTGTCATTAGAGCTTATCGTCAATTCTTCGTACTCCCCTCACGGGTGAGACGATGGAGGCGCATGTGCAGAAATGCATCAGCCATTGACAGAGAAGCACTATTATTATTATTATTATTATTATTATTATTATTATTAGGGAGTACATAGGCCATCGGTCCTTTCCATGGGCTGATTGGTATAAAGCTCCTAGAGTAATGTTCTATGCCGTCACTTCCTTTATTCCACCGATTGGTGTGGAGACTTTCCTTATGGAATGGAGGACTGGATGCACATGGCCTTTTGGCTCAGCAATTGGCAGGAGATACACTATTATTATTATTATTATTATTATTATTATTATGGACACCGTGATAGCCCAGTGGTCAAGTTCTACCATCTGGGCCCTGTCGCCGTCGGTGCCACCAGTATTTTCATTGAACATACCGGTCCGTCTGGAAGTGTTGGAACTGCCCTTGCAGGGGTGTCATTAGAGCCTATCGTCAATTCTTCGTACTCCCCTCACGGGTGAGACGATGGAGGCGCATGTGCAGATTTGCATCAGCCATTGACAGAGAAGCACTATTATTATTATTATTATTATTATTATTATTATGGACACCGTGATAGCCCAGTGGTCAAGTTCTACCATCTGGGCCCTGTCGCCAGTTCGATTCCCGTCGGTGCCACCAGTATTTTCATTGAACATACCGATCCGTCTGGATCAGTATTTTCATTGAACATACCGGCCCGTCTGGAAGTGTTGGAACTGCCCTTGCGGGGGGTGTCATTAGAGCTTATCGTCAATTCTTCGTACTCCCCTCACGGGTGAGACGATGGAGGCGCATGTGCAGAAATGCATCAGCCATTGACAGAGAAGCACTATTATTATTATTATTATTATTATTATTATTATTATTATTATTATTATTATTATTATTATTATTATTATTATGGAGGGGTGCACAGTATGGCACCCCACGGGAAGAGGAGGTGGTTGGGCCTCTTCCCACTGGTTTTGAGGCTATGTCGTTGTGTTGGCTCCGAGGCTATGTTGTTGTGTTGGTTCCAAGGTTATGTTGTTGTGTTGGTTCCGAGGCTCTGTTGTTGTGTGGGTTCCGAGGCTATGTCGATGTGGGTTCCGAGGCTATGTTGTTGTGTTGGTTCCGAGGCCATGTCGTTGTGTTGTTTTTTATAAGACATACACCACGTGGGATCAAAGGGGTATTTACATTCCGCGATCTAGGGGTGGTGACGGGTTTCGAGGCGTCCCTGATACTTACCACAAAACGTCCTCATGCGCTGGCAGACCGCATGAAATGTCTGCTACCCCTGTGAGTACCTCCATGCGGGACCTACCCAGTCTCGTGGAGCTCTCACGCGGGGAAGATCAATCATTTGTAGTTGATTTCCTGCAAGGTACCCGACACTGTGCGGGTAGTAGGGACTTCCTTTTGGGGCCTTCTATGCAGGATGGTTAGAGTCACTCTCCCCTCCCCAAATACTCACTGTAGTCCCTGTTGGGTCGAGGGATGGAGGCGCATGGCCCTCGGGCTCAGCCATGACAGATCAATATATATTATTATTATTATTATTATTATTATTATTATTATTATTATTATTATTATTATTATTATTATTATCATTATTATTGGACACCGTGATAGCCCAGTGGTCAAGTTCTACCATCTGGGCCCTGTCGCCAGTTCGATTCCCGTCGGTGCCACCAGTATTTTCATTGAACATATCGGTCTATTTCTGGACCAGTATTTTCATTGAACATACCGGCCCGTCTGGAAGTGTTGGAACTGCCCTTGCGGGGGTGTCATTAGAGCTTATCGTC
>WBZZ01005007.1:37500-42500 GCA_019918135.1 Paulinella micropora
AATTATCGCTAAGGTCTTTGACACTATACTCAACAAGCAACTGATGGCCCACCTTACCAGGTACGACATCCTCTCCCGAACTCAATATGCTTTCCGATCACACTCGAACACAACAATCACCACACAAACCATCTTAAATCACATCCAAATCCTCAAAGGCCCAGGACGGTATGTGCTTGCTCTGTTTATCGACCTATCGAAAGCTTATGACACCATCGATCATGAAACACTCATCCATAAACTACGAAATAATATAAATTTTAGCGATAACACCACTACCTTTTTCAAATCATACCTCACAAAACGATACCAAACCGTATTTACCCAATATGCTCGTTCCTAACCACGCAAGATCACACATGGTTCCACAACATAACCTAGTACCGTCGATAGTCAAGTCGAGCTGCACCTTCTGTTCATGCTTGTGGAAGATGGTGTAGGTGGTTTTGGTAGGGTTGGAGGCTCCAACAAGAACGAAAGGTAAAAGTATTAGGTACAATCATCCAAAGCAACCTGTTCTTCCGTGAACATATACAATCTATTGTCGTCCGTCTTCAACCGTTTGTCCAAATGTTCGCTATGTGAACAGCCTTGTTCCCACCCATATCCTCCGCCAACTCTACTATGCACATGTATACCCCCTACTAATGTATGGTATCTCTATATGGGGATCTGATGAATACAACACCATTATACATCCACTTATTATCATCCAAAAACGTTCAGTCCGTCTGATCTGCCTCAAATCATGGAGAACACCTACCAAAGCACTTTTTGCCAAACTACGCCTACTCAACATACTTAACATGTATAAATATAGCGTATGCATGGATGCACACTCCCGTATTTACCCAGCCTTCAAGGCTTTCCTACCCCTCCACTACAACAATATCCGACCAATTACAGCTGTTCATAACTACACTAGGTGATCATCAAAGAAACACATGTACAACGACTCAAAGACTGGTCAGTACAGCAGAGCCGCACAAGCACAATGGGATAAGCTGCCAGAACGTCTGAGAGACATCTCATACAAAGCTGAGTTCAAAAATGAACTCAAGGCGTATCTCCTACACCTGCAGCAATCCTGACACTGCCTACGGGCCTAAAGAGGGCGTTGGACACTTCATCATCAGATGATACCTGAGTGTGGGACAAGTTAAGCGTTAATCACATCCTAAGCCGGAGTGTGGTTAGCCAAACCCCCTTGGGGAGTCACCTCGTGTCTTCCAGCTTTTGTGAGCGCCACCGTTATATATACAAATGAATGGGATTATAATACTTTCAACGTGTATATATACATGTATATATAATATCTATATAAATTTACTTCCACTTTCTTTTTTTTTTTTTTTTTTCACGAAGCTAGAACTTTACTTTAATTTCACAACAGATTAATTTATTATTTTTTATTAACTTAATACATATATATGTATATATATAATGTATATATATTACCTTATTGTCATTTTATTTTACTTTATTTTATTTTTTTACTCTTTATTTTTATTTATTTTTATTTTATTTTAATATTTTCAATCTAGATTATTTTAATATTTTAATATTTTAATAATTTAATTTTTCATTATTCTTGATAATTTGATAAGTAGGTCACATTCAACGTATATATATAACGTATATATATATATGTGTATACATATGTATATATATATGTACATATATATTATATATATATATACTATATATATAATATATTATATATATATTTACTTCCACTTTTTTTTTTGTTATTATTATTATTATTATTATTATTATTATTATCATTATTATTATTATTATTAATGGAGGCACATGTCCAGGATCTGGATCTGATGCTATAGTCTGAGGAAGCCTATTATTATTATTATTATTATTATTATTATTACAGTAAGCAAGGTTTAATGAGAATGAGACGAGAGAAAAATAAAGAATTTTTTTTTTTTACTTTTATTAACTTCATATATATTATTTTTACTTTAATTATGTTATTTAATTTTTAACACTTTAATATTTTTAATAATTTAATTTTTATTATTCTTAATAATTTGAGACGTAGGTCACCATCTAGTTAAATCAATAGCTCTTGAGCTAACGATTTGTATGGATGGCCAGAGGTTAAATGTCTTAACTTCATTAAATCGAAGGCCTAGCCTAGTAGTAGTAGTAGTAGTAGTAGTAGTAGTAGTAGTAGTAGTAGTAGGTAGTAGTAGTAGTAGTAGTAGTAGTAGTAGTAGTAGTAGTAGTAGTAGTAGTAGTAGTAGTAGTAGTAGTAGTAGTAGTAGTAGTAGTAGTAGTAGTAGTAGTATTTTATTTTAATATTTTTAATCTAAGTCATTTTATTTTAATACACTGCCTACGGGCCTAAAGAGGGCGTTGGACACCTCATCATCAGATGATACCTGAGTGTGGGACAAGTTCAGCGTTGATCACATCCTAAGCCGGAGTGTGGTTGGCCAAGCCCCCTTGGGGAGTCACCTCGTGTCTACCAGCTTTTGCGAGTGCCACCGTTATATATAGTACTGAGTGAGAATATAACACTTTCAACATAAATATATATATATACATATATATATAGTACTGAGTGAGAATATAACTCTTTCAACATATATATTATATTATATTATATTATTATATATATTTCCGTTTTTTTTTTTTTTTTTTTTTTTTTTTTTTTTTTTTTTTTTTTCTTTTTCTCGTTCCTCACTGAACTAGAACTTTACTTTGACTTCATAAAAGATTAATCTAATATATATATATATATAATATATATATATTATACATATATATATATTTGTTAATTCCATATATATTTATTATTATTGTTATTACTATTTTATTATTATTATTATTATTATCATTATTATTATTATTATTATTATTATTATTATTATTATTTTTATTTTATTTTAATATTTTTAATCTAAGTCATTTTATTTTAATACTTTAATTTTTTTAATAATTTCTCATTATCTTTAATAACTTGAGACGTAGGTCACCATCTAGTTAAATCAAAAGCTCTTGAGCTAACGATTTGTATGGATCGACCAGAGGTTAAATTGTTAACTTCATTAAACCGAAGGCCTAGGCCTAGTAGTAGTAGTAGTAGTAGTAGTAGTAGTAGTAGTAGTAGTAGTAGTAGTAGTAGTAGTAGTAGTAGTAGTAGTAGTAGTAGTAGTAGTAGTAGTAGTAGTAGTAGTAGTAGTAGTAGTAGTAGTAGTAGTAGTAGTAGTAGTAGTAGTAGTAGTAGTAGTAGTAGTAGTAGTAGTAGTAGTAGTAGTAGTAGTAGTAGTAGTAGTAGTAGTAGTAGTAGTAGTAGTAGTAGTAGTAGTAGTAGTAGTAGTAGTAGTAGTAGTAGTAGTAGTAGTAGTAGTAGTAGTAGTAGTAGTAGTAGTAGTAGTAGTAGTAGTAGTAGTAGTAGTAGTAGTAGTAGTAGTAGTAGTGGTAGTAGTAGTAGTAGTAGTAGTAGTAGTAGTAGTACATATATATATATTTGTTAATTCCATATATATTTATTATTATTGTTATTACTATTTTATTACTATTATTATTATTATTATTATTATTATTATTATTATTTTATTTTAATATTTTTAATCTCATTTTATTTTAATACTTTAATATTTTAATAATTTCTCATTACCTTTAATAACTTGAGACGTAGGTCACCATCTAGTTAAATCAATAGCTCTTGAGCTAACGATTTGTATGGATCGACCAGAGGTTAAACTGTTAACTTCATTAAACCGAAGGCCTAGGCCTAGTAGTAGTAGTAGCAGTAGTAGTAGTGGTAGTAGTAGTAGTAGTAGTAGTAGTATAGAAATAAAACTAATAGAGAGATTAAGAAAGCTAAGAAAGCATACATGACTACCTTAATGGAAAAACTAAGTCACGATCCAAAAAAACGTATGAATGCGTTGAGAAAGCTGATCCCACAGACACAAGGTCTGAAGACCTCGCCCACCCAACTCCGCGTAGATGATAAGGTAATCACCGACCCCAAAGGTATTGCCAATGCACTCAACAGACACTACACGACGGTCGGCTCCAAGGTCAGTGCCCAAATCCCCCAAGAACATAAAGTCAGAGAAGAGGAAATAGACCTAACACAGAGAAAACTGCCTCCCTTTACACTCAAACGCATTTTGCAGGATGATGTAGTTGATACACTGAAAGCAATTAACAGAAACAAAGCAGAAGATATAAACAAAATAAAACCAGCCATCATGCAAGACCTTACAAAGTACATTGCCCCGATATTAACAACGCTCTTTAATAAAGCTATAGAACATAACCAATACCCTGATGCACTAAAAATAACTAAAGTTATTGAAATATATAAAGCTAAAGATAGAACGCTGCCTGAGAATTACAGACCTATCTCGCTACTGCCGATTATTGCTAAGGTCTTTGACACTATACTCAACAAGCAACTGATGGCCCACCTTACCAGGTACGACATCCTCTCCCGAACTCAATACGCCTTCCGACCACACTCGAACACAACAATCACTACACAAACCATCTTAAATCACATCCAAAACCTCAAAGGCCCAGGAAGGTATGTACTTGCTCTATTTATTGACCTATCGAAAGCCTATGACACTATAGATCATGAAACACTGATCCATAAACTACGAAATAATATAAATTTTAGCGATAACACCACTACCTTTTTTAAATCATACCTCACAAAACGATACCAAACAGTATTTACCCAATATGCTCGTTCTTATCCACGCAAGATCACACATGGGATCCCGCAAGGTAGCACACTCTCAACAACGCTCTTCATTCTATACATCAATGATATTATACTTTCACTAACACACGGGACAGTCTTTGCATACGCAGATGACACCACACTTATCATTGCTGCTAAGAATAAAGAACAACTCCAAGAGCAAGCACAAACTGATACAACGAACCTTGTCAACTATTTCTACAGACATAACCTAGTACCCAACCCCACCAAAACCACCTACACTATCTTCCACAAGCAC